>CAUYTI010072477.1:0-37197 GCA_963575145.1 Galago senegalensis | reverse complement strand
AGTAGAGTTCTGTGGTATCACAGCTCACAGCAATCTCCAGCTCTTGGGCTTAAGCAATTCTCTTGCCTCAGCCTCCTGAGTAGCTGGGACTACAGGTGCCCGCCACAATGCCCGGCTATTTTTCTGTTGCAGTCTGGCTGGGGCCAGGTTTGAACCTACCACCCTTGGTATATAGGACCAACACCCTACCCAATAAGCCAATAAGCCACAGGCATGGCCCTAAGGATTTTTTAATTTTAATTTTTTTTTTTGAGACAGAGCCTCAAGCTATTCCCCTGGGTAGAGTGCCATGGCATTACAGCTCACAGCAACCTCCAACTCCTGGGCTCAAGCGAGTCTCTTGCCTCCGCCTCCCAAGTAGCTGGGACCACAGGCGCCCGCCACAACGCCCGGCCATTTTTTGGTTGCAGCCGTCAATGTTGTTTGGCAGGCCCGGGCTGGGATTCAAACCCGCCACCTTAGGTGTACGTGGCTGGCGCCTTAGCCGGTTGAGCTATAGGTGCCGAGCCGAGTATGTGATTTCTTTAAATGAAGATTGATAACGACCTAGTATTTACATACATAAATCATAGGCATTGTGGCAGACTTGTGACATGCTGTATGTGTTGCCCTCTGGGACTTGATTATATTTTAGCATATGTCTCAGTCAAAAGCTTATTAATTATTATTGATTAATTCTTATCCTCCTCATTCACACCAAGATATTGAGGACTATCATAGAAGGAAGAATTGAGACACTTAAACATACATTAGGAGATTCTAAAAATATTTAGTCAAGTCCTAGTAGGACATGAAATACACAAAAATCCTATCCTGTAACCTAGATTTTGTAGAAGACACAGATGGTGAAGCAAGTGATGCATCATTTGCAGGATGTTAAGTTGCAAACAGAAAGTTAAGCACGATCCAGACTGTAAAGCAATGTAGGAGTCCAAGTGTGAAGAGATTTAAATAATAGAACAGTAACAGGCAGCATATTTTCACTTTTTCCCAAAGAGTCTTGGTATCAAGAATTTATCAGCGAAAGCTGCTCTAATGAAATAACGAACGTAGCTCAACGTTGCCGGGCGCTCTTCAGCATATAATACCCTTGTACCCCTATTACCTTATTTTATCTTGTTGACAACACTATGAGGTCAGCGTCTTCATACTTCTATTTAACAGATTTTAAAAAAGAAGTTCAGAGAGATTAAGTGGGCTGTGAAATATCACTTGTCTAGTGAGCGGTGGTGCAAAGTCTCAGTTAAAACGTGTGACCCCAAACCTAGTGCTCTAAATTTCATCACCAGCAAAGGCTGGGTGACACCAGACGTTGGGCCCTCGTCTCAGACTGATGGCCATGGTGTTCAGGACTGTCCAGTAAACTGTGTCAGTTACTTAGGGAGTAAGTAAATGTATTTACTGGATCATGTTCCTTTGTCCTGCCATTTATCAATAGTCTATATAGGCAAGAATGAGATGGAGAGCTGAGATGTTAATCAGATACCACGGTCACGGGAGAGACAGCTCACCCACATAACGGAAAAGTGATGTGGTACAGAAAAGGACACAGGCTCTGGAGTTGCACCAACCCCGGTCTGGATCGTAAATCTTACATATACTAGCTAAATTTGAACAAGGTAACTAATCACTGTGAGCTTTATCCAGCCTCCTTATTTGTACAACACAGTTTTTTTTTTAAAGCATAAAATATCCGTAGGATCATTGTTACATTATAAACACTCCATAAAGATTATCATTACCATTAATATAGATCATACATTGTATCTAAGTATTATATTTACTTCAACTAGAAACTTTCAAGGTACACGTTATTTTAATAATTAAATCATAAGTAAAAAATAAAACCATTGTCATCAGTTTGATGACTATTTTCAAATACATGAAGGGCTGGATATTAATCATGCTGTTTTCTATGTCATCTGGATAAACATTCATGATTCATATCTAAAATTGTACTTGAACAAGGAAAATTACCAATAATTTTTTCAGGAATAAAATATGGTCAGTGACAGAAAGGCATAACAATTCATAGCTTTTGAAAACATACGGTATATATCTCTATAAAAGTGGAGAACTTAAATTATATTTGATGTTATCAGCCTATTAGTGAAAATTAAATAGTTATCTAATTAAAATTTTAAAAGGAACAAATATCTGTAGGTACCCAAGGATCTAAAAGGTGCCAACTTTTATTAATAACATCAAGGAACCCTAACGTAAGATCATGTCAACAGTTGAACTAAAAGAAACAAACAGGAAAACAGTTATTAGAACCATCACAGATACTTCCTTTGTATCTATTTAATTCTAAAATTTAAGCGTGATTAACAGTAAGCATCTGCTATGATAAAAGCTTCAACTTTCTCATTGGAAGAATCCAGCTTGCAACTGGTAATAAATCAGTTTATGGTGGTATTTTTACTGCATTTTATAAAGGTTTACACTTCTGAATGATTTGTAACATATACTTAGTACCTGTGTTGAATTAGGTTTTCCAAATTGTGAGTCTGTACATAGACCTCAGAAGCTACAGTTTGAATCTAATAGGTAATAACTGATTAGGCCAATAAGAAATCTTCCCTATATTCTTACCTTAACTTATTTTCTTTCTGCATGATAGAGATGATGTAAGGGTAATTAAAGTTGCATGGAACAATACAAGAAATAAGGGATGATGACATGTTTTTAGCTGTAAGATGAGAAAGCAAAGAGAGAGAAGTCTACAGTAAAACTGGAAGGGCAAGTGAGGGAGGCAAGAAGTCTCATCTCAGTGATAAGAGCAAAGACAACATCCTCAGAGACCCTGGGGAAAGACAAAGGAAAAAGATGGAAACGACCAGGAATGAGACATGTAACACTGGAATCATAACAAGAGAAATAGTTAGCAATAGAGCTCCAAGTTCCATCTTTTCAAATGTAGCAAAGTCGCTAGGTAAGTTGACTGGTGGAGATAAAACTAATTCTCCTAAATTCCAAAGGTGATAGAAGTTTAACAAGATTTTGAAAAAAGTATTGTGACTACAACTAAAAGTCTCAGGGAAAGAACCAACAGAATGTTTCTTCTTTATAGAAATACTTACATAAGAAATAAAGGGATATTTGAAGAGTTTCCAAGTCAATGCAGGTCCCCACTTGGCTGATAATCCCCAGATCTCTACAGCAAAAGTCAAGTACTTAAAAGATGGGTAGGAAAATAATGTCTGAGGCTATGAAAAGTAAGTAATCTTAGCATAGTTTCTTATGTAAGACTGATTTCTAGTATTTCAAAGGATGATAAAATCTTATTTGAGCAGTAATTTTAGTTACCCAGATTTTCTATCATTCTAAGGTAAACTTTTGGAAGAAAGGGATAACTTTCAATCAAATAAGCTCATATAGGAATATGTATAATCATATATAACCACATATAGCTCCTGATTTCAGTACCTTTTGGACCAATCAATTCTTCCTTTTTATCTTGGTATAGGCAGCTCCAGATTGTTATTTTCCAAAATTCATTTCTGAGTTGATTGTTTGAAATTCAGAGTGTACTTTTTAATAGCTTTTGAATAATAAATGCTGGTTTGCATATCAAGCTTATAAAGACTGGGACAGATTTTATATGTTACACATTAATAATAAAGAGAAAACCATAAGGTTATAGTACTAACAATTAAAATTAATTGATTAAGTAAAGGCAATGTTCATCATATTACCACATTTACCTAATTTGTGATTGATGTGGGGATTTCCACTGTAGGGGTGAAGACCAAGCTTCCCTTCTGCCCTTTCTAAATATTCACTGAGATGACTGACAATAGACAGATGAGTAAAAGAAAAAGCATACAAATTTATTTAATGTGTATCATCATGGGAGGATCACAGGAGAATGATTACCAATTACCCAATGAGGTCCAGGTGCTTATCTACCTGTCTTCATAGAGGATGAGAGTATGGGAGTAAATGATTTCCCAGGGAAATGAATGGGCCCTAGGGAAGATGGCCTGGGACAAAGTTCCTCTGGATCTGGGGGAAGTGGCTGAAAGGTGAGGAATGGAACTGTACTGTGAACAAGAGTTGTGTTATTATGCAAATTAAGTCTCATAGGTAATAGCTCTTGGCGCTGCTCTCAGAAGAATCGATAAAAAGTCTGTCTGGTCCTGGTGGAGACTCCCAGTCCCTTCTCCCACAATCTTTAGTGGTTAGTAGAGGAGTTTCCTAGGGATGGGGTCTTAAGACAATTGCATTTCTTCAGGAAAGAAGCTTTCTTGGTTAGATAAGAAAATATTAGAAAGAATCCTTCTGGACCAGAGAGACAGGTGGGCCAAGTAAGAGCAAAAAGAGATCTTGGTTCTTTAGCTTACATCTGAGGGCTTTAATTTGTTTTAATTCAAAGAATGCCAAAGTGTCATATTTTGAAGTATTGTTTGTCGAGTCTTAACACTATCAACACCCAAAGATCTTTTAAAGTTCTAGGAGGCAAAGATCGAATGTTCAATCATGTTTATGATGGCCAAATGTTACTTTTAGATCAAATTTAGGTGAAGTAAAATTGCCAATTTATGAGATGTGAATTTTTTTCATAATATAATGCTGTCCCTTCAGTAATCAATATGTAGCATATTTGTAATATTTTAGTATTTTAAATTTCTGTAAAATCTTATTATGTTATCTTTGCTTTTGAGAAAGTTACTGTTCATATTTACAATTGACTTGGTAGCAAGTCTTTCATTAAGAATGAGGGATCCAAATCCTAACATTATTCCTAGGGTATTTTCTGATATCCTTCGGAAATTCTTCAGATTCAACTGGGTTTCCAATAATTCAATTCAACTCTGACACTATCTACCTAGATTTAGCGCAGATTGCACAAAGGCGCTCAGTCTCTCATGATCATCTCCATCCCCATTTGAGTTGCCAGCCACGTGCCACCTGCACTTCTGACTGACTGGTGATAAAGTGGAGCTTCCAAAGACCTTCCCTGCATAGTCAATAATTTGCTAAAATGGTTCATAAAATGTACAAAATACTTTACTCACATTTTCTGATTTATTAGAAAGGCTATATATAACTCAGGAACCACCAAATAGAAGAGACGCATAAGGCAAGGCACGGGGGCAGGGATGGCTCAGAGCTTCCCTACTGCCCAGCACCTTGGTATCTTTGCCAGCCTGGAAGCTCTCTGAACTTCACCTTGGTGTTCAAGATTTGTTATAGAGCTCATTCTCCAAGCCCTTCCTCCTCTCTGGAGGTCAGGGTAGGACTTCAGTTGCCTGTCCTCTAATCATTTGGTCTTTCTGGCTATGGGCACCACCTTAGGCCATTTAGCAGCCCCTTCTCAGTCATCTTATTAGCATAAGCTCAGGTGTGAGAGTAAGGAGCATTATGAATAGCAAAAGACTCCTGTGTCACCTAGGAAATTCCAAGGATTTTAGGAATTCTGTGCCTGGAACAGAGACAAAGACCGATGAATATATTCCTGATTATACTAAAACTCCCAAGCTACTTCATAACTCAGTTTCCAGAATTATACTGTGGTAAAAAAACAAAGAAGATGCTATCCCCTGCTCTTTATTTTTCATGAGCAAACTTTGAGAAATGATCCTTTCAAAACTTAAGAAAGAAATGGTAACTATCCTAATATAAACATTATAGAAGAGGAAAGGATTTGTTAAGGGAGGAATTGATTTGGGGAGACCAGTCAACTTGAGGCCAATGGAAGAGATACATTCAGCTGAGGAGCACGTCTTCAGAGCCAGACAGTCTTCTATGTGAAATTCACTTCTGGCCCTTCGTTCTGTACCTCAGTTTCTTCAGAAATGACAATAATGTAGTCAAGTATTTTTGAGAATTACAGTTAAGTTACTGGAAGAACAAAAAGGACAATCTTGATCTGGAGTTGAGTTATTTGAACAGTTTATTCATGGTTGTATAAAGCATCTAGAAAAGGAAGAGAAAATCAGCATGTGTCCTGGGCATAAACACTGGGTCTCTAGGGAAAGCAAAGTCTGCCCATAGTGAGAGGGGGAAGAAAAGATTCTGTTTGCTGGCTAGCCAAACTAATCCTCCTGGAAAAGACAAGTGAAGATGTTAGATTGTACTATGTATATTGGCATGAGGGAGCAAATACTTAATAAAAATTGGATTTGGGCTTTCATAGGAAAGCTATAACCCAATTTTAGCCCCCAAATATGGGGAGAGGGGAGAGGGAGAGCAGGGGAGGATGGAGGGTGATTGGTGGGATCATGCCTATAGTTCATCCTATAAGGGTACATGTGAATCTCTCTAAATGTAGAATATAAATGCCTTAACACAATAACTAAGAAAAATACATGAAGGCTATGTTAACCAGTTGGATGAAAGTATTTCAAATTGTATACAGAAACAGTGCACTGCACTTCATGATAGTATTAATGTACACAGCTATGATTTAATAAAAAAAAAATTGGATTTGGGGGAAAAGAAAGTCCTAATCTGTTTTGTTGTGGTGGTGGTTGTTGAGAACTCCCTCCCTAGCCAATTTCGAGGTACCAGTATGACATCACTGAATGTGAAGTTGGGGAAAGACGTTTAACTCAATGTCAGGATCCGGTACAAGCCAGCTTCAGCACACCGCTCCCTGTGTGTGGCATTCCTACATACACATAAATGGGTGTATATACAAACATATAGCATCCATATATATAAATATGTGTATTTATCTATCTATATGTAGCATCTCTCTCTATATATATTTTTAAATTCATGGAAGGGCCACAAAATGGTAAGAAATTATTAGACATTATTAGACTAAAATCTAAATGAAAGTTTCTTGAACATTGATGCTGCTTTCCTCTTGAGATCAGCTGATGACTTTGGCTTTGGGGTTGGGCAATGGCAAACTATACCTCAGGCCGATGCAGGTGGGGAGTCTAATAAGAGACCATCCTTCCATAAAGAGCTATCGTACAAACAGAAACATCCCATTACCTGCTCCAGCCTTTGGAGACTGAATGGAAATTTGTTACTGAGCCAATCAAATCAAGGAGAAAACACAAAATTACTTCTGAGAAGTTTTAACCACGAGCTAACCCTCAAATGGATTCATAGGCCGCATGAGTGATCCAAAGCACTTTGTAAATTTAAAGTGTTCCTACACACTTGGCATAAGAAAACGAAAATTATCTTCAGAGGAGAGCACACCTTTAGTCCAGACGGAGAGTATGCCCACAAGCACTTTGGCCAGGGGTGGGCTGGGGTGCATTTTTTCAATTAGCACCTCCCCCCATGAAGTATAGAAGGAAACAGGGCATTTTGCATGAGACTGTCAGATACAACGCAAAGCAGTTAACAGGTCTCCAAAGACTTCAAGTATTGGAATATAAAATAAATGCTGTTGTTACATTTAAAGAAGAGAAAGACAAACCGAGACTACTTCAGGAAGTAGAAAACAAGGAATTACTAAGCATGTTAAAAAGAGTCAAATAGAATTTATAAACTTGAAAAATATAATACTGTAAATTATGGGGACTTATAGTTTAACACCATGAAACTTCCCTGGATAGTTTTTGTTGTTGTTGTTTTTGATTTTTATAGAGAGAAAGGCTACAACTTCTGAGCTCAAGTAAAACTGTCACTTCAGCTTCCAGAATAGCTAGGATTATATTCATGAGCCACCCTACCCTGATAATTTTTCTTATTGTTTTTAGAGATGGGGGTCTTGCTCTGTTGTCCAGGCTGGTTTTGAATTCCTGGCCTCAAGTGATCCTCCCACCTCAGCCTCCCAAAATTTTGGGATTACAGGTGTGAACCACGCTGTCCAGCCTGGATAACTCTTCAAAACATAGATTTCTGGGCCCTATTACTATAGATTATGATTTATTCTGAGATCAGGTCTAAGAATTTTCATTTATTTATTTTGAGACAGAGTCTCACTATGTTGCACTTGAGAGCTGTGGCATCACAGCTCATAGCAACCTAAAACTCTTAGGCTTAAGCAATTCTCTTGCCTCAGCCTCCTGAGTAGGTGGGACTATAGGCGCCTGCCACAGTGCCTGGCCATTTTTTGGTTGCAGTTGTCATTGTTGTTTAGCAGACCTGGGCTGGGTTCAAACCTGCCAGCTTTGGTGTATGTGGCTGGCGCCCTACCCACTGAGCTATGGGCACTGAGCCAGAATTTTCACTCTAACAAGCTCCCAGATGATACTAGTATGGTTAGTCTGAAGCCTACACATTGAATGACAATGTTCTGAATAAAAATTCTCAGTGGATGGGCTTGATAGTAGTTTAAATCAGCTAAGGAGAATATTAATAAGGTAGAATATAGGTCAGAAGAAATTACTCAGAATGTATCCAGGAAGGAGAAGGGCTATCTGGATGGTATACAGCATGCAATAAGAAAATAGCATTAACAATGGCTGGATACTTTCTGGATAGCCCTCTGTATAGCTGCAGAAAACATAAAGAGAGATAAAGAATCGTGGAGACTAGAGTATCAGAAGAGTATCACAAGAGAAAGTATAGCAGGGGTTGTATTTTTTTTTTTTGAGACAGAGTCTCACCCTGTCACTCTGGGTAGAGTACCATGCCATCATAGCTCACAGCAACCTCAAAGTCTTGGGCTTGAGTGACTCTTGCTTCAGTCTCCCCAGTAGCTGGGATTACAGGTGCCTTCCACAAGGCCTGACTAGCATTCTTTCTATTTTTAGTCTTGCTCTTCAGGGTGGTTTTGAACTCCTGAGCTTAAGCGATCTATGTGCCTCAGCCTCCTGGAGTGCTGGGATTACAGGCCTGAGCCACCATGCTGGCCCACAACAGAGGCTATACCTGAAGAAAATAATTAAGATTTTTCCAGAAGTGTGGAAAATACAGTTCATCTGAAAAATAGGGGTAGGGAAGAGAAAAAGCTTGATATTTCAGCCAGTGAAGTGACTGGTTAGTTTCCTTGTGTGTGTTTTTTTTTTTTTTTTTTTTTTTAACACAGAGTCTCACCCTGTCACACTGGGTAGAGTATCATGTCATGAGCTCACAACAACCTCAAACTCTTTGGTCTCATGTGATCCTCCTGCCTCAGCCTCCTGAGTATCTGGGACTACAGGCATGTGCTATAATGTCCAGCTACTTTTCTATTTTTAGTAGGGATGGGGTCTTGCTGTTGATCAGAATGGTCTTGAACCCCTGAATTCAAGCAATCTACCACCCTCCCCGAGCACTAGAATTGCAGGTGTGAGCCACCATTTCCTAGTTTTCAAGAGATGTTACCAAGAAGAAACAAAGGGCAGCACCTAAGGATACTTCCCCCCCGAAATTGGCCCAGAATTCCTTCAATGGTAACTTTGCATCACGAGGGACTTCAGGGATCTGCGGGAGCTGAAGATTGCTTTTCCTCTGATCATGGCCAGAAACAGGGAAAGCTGCTGTACAGAGCACTGGGGTGGAGAAGGTGTCTTGCTTATAGGAGGTGTTATGAGAAGATATTCATTTGTATCTGGGATCATGCTTGACTTTAGAGGTAGGGTCATATCACTTACCATGTTGGGAATAATCAGAATTTGGGGGAGTTGCCTGCCTATTTCCTACCTTCTGAATATATCCCCAGGAATCAGATACTGTCTGGACTGGACAGAGTAGGCTGGCATTTGGAGGTGCTGAAGGAAAATCTATCTATCACGAATTTGCTGTTGGTTCAAAGGCTGTATCTTCTAAAGAAAAGTCAATGCCTTTATTACACAGACATTTTTAGTAACAAGTATTAAAACAGCAAAGATTTTCTGTTAACCCTCACTAGGTGGGAAAATTACATTAACAGAAAATTCCATTCTCTGAAGCATTCCTGTTAACCTAGATTTTAACTTTAATTTGCCTAAGTATTTATCTGTCTTCTATCAAAGGACTAGAAAATTGTGTTAGTTATAAATAAATGGAAGCAACTGAAAACTAGCCGAGAAAATTCTCTCCTCATCTCACCCCCCCAATTAATTTCAGCAAATTAATTATATGTCAGAATAAAATCTATTTTGGTGATCTCACGGGATAATAAAAATATTACTTAGCTAGAACAACATAGCTCATTGAAAAGCATCATTTAGTCAATCCTTTCTTACATAAAGATTTATTGATTATTAGAGATTGACTATATGCTTGACAGCTATAAGTGCTGGGGGTATAAAGATAGGTAAGAGAGACTTCTGCATCTGGCTATGCTATTATCATTGGTGCCAGACTACCTCTGTTGCCATAAGCAATATTAAAACTGGGCAAAATAAATAAGGCAGCTGATGTCAGGCATTAGACAACAGTCTAACACTGCAAACCTGAGGATGGGGGAACAAGAGATAAGCCTGATGCTTGTCCAGTCCTCTTTGTGGACACAGTTTCCTGATCATGGTGCAGAGAGAGGGGTCTGTCTATAGCATGGTGGACTTGCTGAATTGAGGAGGCTGCTGAGATCAAAGCTTGGGTCAGTTGAAATGGTTGGAATCTGCAGGAGGGCATCTGAGACTGAGAACTGCATTGACTTGTGGCCAGAAGTCTCTGTGTGGGATCCCCTTTGAGTCTGCAGATGAGGACTAGACTTATACACAGTAGGACCTCTGTAAGTTGACCGACCACCCAAGGGATTGTTACAAACTGGTCAACATAGGAGGTGGTCAACATAAGGAAGTAGGCCTTAGTGTATGTGGTGCGTGCCTGGTCCATGAAAATTAGGTCAATTTGAGGAGGTGGTCAGCTATGGAGGTTCTAGTGTGTATGCAGAATGGGATTGTCTCAGGATCACAAGAGTGAAACAGAGATACCAGTGCGTGAGCCCCTACAGGAAAAGTGTTGTATGGGAAAATTGAAATTCTGGCCCTACCAGAGTGGTGCCATCCCTAACACATTTTTGACACCCTTGAATCCAGCAGGACACAGAAATGCTATACTTTAGAAGTGATGGCAGCTTCCTGAAGTAAGGCCTACACTAGACCCTCCCTAGCAAAGCCTAAAATTATTATTCAGCAATATTTTCAGAGAAGAATGCATTTTGACGTTTAGTCCTGGTAACCTAAAGACACATGGGAAACAAATTAAACTTTGCATGGATTCTAGTAACAAAGCATAAAACCAGGTTCACTCCTGTACATGGTGATCAACCAGTAATAGAACTGTCAACACGGAAATGAATAGTCTTCTGAAGAACATGACAGAATTGAGTCTCCACAATGCACCAGCAACAATTCAGTGCTCAATCCAAAAATTGCTAGACATACAAAGAAACAGGACATTATGATTCATGGTCAAGAAACAAAGCAGTGGATAGAAATTAACCCTGAGATGGGCTAAGAATTAGGCCTGGACGACATGTTGAAAGGTAAACTATTCAAGTCCTGGCACATTGGGAAGGGAAGAAGATATGTTTTCTAAAAAATTCTGTGAAGTGTGAAATGAGCAATATGAAAATTTTACAATTGGTACAGTTTTGGCACGAAAAAGGGTAATGACAAATCTTTAGGGTGGATTCAAAAGAGTTCACAGACAAAGCATCTGAAGTTGTTCTTAAAAGATGTGTAGAAGTTTGCAAGCCTTCTTAAAAGGGGGAAATGGAGGCAGCGCTGGCCGATAAGCAGAAGGGATGGATGTAAAGGCACGAGGCCTTGAAACAGGGACCCTGCAGGCATAGTTGTGCTAAGCACATGGTTTTTCATCAGTAAAATAGGAGTAATAATAATTTCTACTCTTTTGGGTTGTAAGGACTAAATGGAGTAATCCAGGAATAGTGCTTGACTCATGATAAGCCCTCAACAATGTTAGTTATTATCTTGGTGAAATTGCTTGGTGTATTTTGGCAGAAGCTGTGCACATCAGTATAGCTGCAGTATACATAAAGGAAAAAGGAGACCTGAAGCCTTGGATGGACGAAGCTAAATATAATAGAAGATAGGAAAGTTCTGAGCAGTGCTGGTGCTCAATCAGCTCGGGGCAAATCAGCTTTTACAGCTTCACTCTGGAGAGGCCAAACAAGAAGAAAAAATGAATCAAGTGCGTCGTGTGAGGCCTATGGGAACGACAATGGCCAGAGGGCAGTGATACTGTCCCCAGCACAATAATGTCAATTCTTCTCTATGTGAAAGGCTAATGGACAAAATCAGGGTCACTATCCAAACAGCTTAGAGTTCAAAGAGAGGTAGTTGCAAATAATGACTTTAGATGAGGAATAAGGTCAACACAAAGTAAAATTGCCAATTAGCTCCATATAAACCGGAGGAAATGTGCCCTTGAGGACAGAAGTTGAATGCTATGTTAAGAAATATAAGTATGATCAAGGAAGTAATGACTGATAGAAATTGAAGTCTCAGTATTACCAAATTCCCCTAGAAGGTAAGAGATCAATGTATCTTCCCTTCTCTAGAGAAAGTTTTTAGATAATTTCCTAAATGACACGTTTGGTGTTACTATTTAATTTTTGTTTATTTTCTTAAATGCCTGGGCCACAGAACTTTACTAACAGTCACACAGCATGCAATTACAAGCATGCCTGTTCCAAACATTTACCCACCGTCCTCTATCCATCAAACCTCGACTGAATGCCAGGGCGCTGCATCCTGTCCTGAAGCATTTGAAATTTGTCAAGCGGGAGAGAAAATGCATCCCCAAGGTGTGGGCTTCTCTTAAAAAATGACTCGTTCTAATTTAGAGATCAGCTAGAGATCAGCTAGCCTCTTCATCTACGCCTCTACTCTTTCCTTCAACTCTTCTCCCTGTGTTGAGGGTGATTAAAAAATAAGTAACTAAATGAGGGGTGTGCTAGTAACTCTTCTTAAAGAACGTTTGTTCTTTAGTTAACAGCTTGCCAGTATAAGGTACATATGAGCCACTTCAATTAATGGCCAACAGTTAGTGTGTTCCAAGTTACATAAACGCCTCAGTTAAAAGCACCTGAAACTATTCTGCTAATGACTAAATAATAACCTTGAAAAAAAACTATTTGCGTGTTTTTATTCTTGTGAAACAACAACCAGCTTGACTGATATAATTATTACATATAGATATAGAGAAAGTGAAAAAAGTATACACATTTTAAGAAAGGAAAAAACTATACTAAATACCCAATATTTAATACCCAATATTATTATTATTATTACCTAATATTGGGTAATACCCAATATTACCAATAACAAAGGATGAATACAAGTGGGCAGGACCTGTAGCTCAAAGGAGTAGGGTGCCAGCCCCATGTACTGGAGGTGGCGGGTTCAAACCCTGCCCTGGCCAAAAACTGCAAAACAAAAAAACATGACTACAAGTTATTAAGCACCTCTAGTCATTGCAGAAGTCAAACGTGACTCGAATATTACCTACTTAATAAAGTCTTTTCCTTTCTTAAAATGTGTGTCCCTTTTTTAGCACCTGCTGGTGTACACGACCATGAGAAGAACTCCTGGGTTACATATAGGTCAGTCTAACACACATGTGCTGGACACAGTGGAATAGCAAACACTTGTTTGTGAAGGCAAAGAGTCTTTTCATAGGGCTACATGGGAAGTATCTGAGAATTGATGACTTTTGCACACTGAGAAAACGTTTCAGTTCAAATTCAGCTTGGAAGGTTTCCTCTATCCATCAAAAAGCCAGGACTGGTTATAAAGCCCTTTCCATTGCCAGAATATTCTGAGAGAGACAGCGAGAAGGGACAGTACTCTGAGAGAGACAGTGAGGAGGGACAGTACTCTGAGAGAGACAGTGAGGAGGGACAGTACTCAGAGAAAGACAGTGAGAAGGGACAGTACTCTGAGAGAGACAGCAAGGAGGGACAGTACTCTGAGAGAGACAGCGAGAAGGGACAGTACTCTGAGAGAGACAGCGAGGAGGGACAGTACTCTGAGAGAGACAGCGAGAAGGGACAGTACTCTGAGAGAGACAGTGAGGAGGGACAGTACTCTGAGAGAGACAGTGAGAAGGGACAGTACTCTGAGAGAGACAGAAGGGACAGTACTCTGAGAGAGACAGTGAGAAGGGACAGTACTCTGAGAGAGACAGCAAGGAGGGATAGTACTCTGAGAGAGACAGAGAGAAGGGATAGTACTCTGAGAGAGACAGAGAGAAGGGACAGTACTCTGAGAGAGACAGCGAGGAGGGGACAGTACTCTGAGAGAGACAGAGAGAAGGGACAGTACTCAGAGAGAGACAGCGAGAAGTTACAGTACTCTGAGAGAGACAGTGAGGAGGGACAGTACTCTGAGAGAGACAGGGAGGAGGGGACAGTACTCAGAGACAGGGAGAAGTGACAATACTCTGAGAGAGACAGCGAGGAGGGACAGTACTCTGAGAGAGACAGCGAGAAGTGCAACTCCTGAAGAAAGAGATGGAGCCGCGCTAGTCGGGCAAGTTCAGAACCACGTCAGGTTTACCTGGAGCTCGGGGGTCATGGCATTGGACTAAGAAAGCTAGAGTCGAGTCCTCCCAATCACAACTTGATTTTTGATTGGTCATAACTATTTTCTGAGGTTAATATTATCTGATAATCTTCATACATACAGTAGAACCTTTGTGAGTTGATCACTGAAGGGACATACGGAGGTGGTCAACATAAGGCACTAGGCCTGCTCTACTGACACGTACATGTGGTACATGTATAGTCTATGAAAATTAGGCCAACTTAAGGAGGTTTTCAGTGTAGGACAGTGGTCAAGTCTGGAGGTTCTGTTGTATTTCATTTTTGTAAGTAATCTTGAGTCAATTTATACTTTATTTGCCTAAAAAATGTTGGGTTAGGCTTATACTATCTGCCAAAGTACATCAATCAGAATTTCTTTAGATTCTCTGAAAATGTATGGATTTTCAAGTAACTAATGTCTCGTATGCATTAATAAAATACCTACATATTCAGCAATCCCTGAGTTCTCAGTGTACACTTACCAATAAAGTTTGTCACATCTGCACTTCATGCAAAGGCCATACCTTTGTTTTTCCAGTGCAATTCTTAGTACTTTTACATTAGTCCTAACCTAGAGAAAGGTTCTTAAATGCCTACAGCAGCCAGAAAGATCACAGAAACCATGAACTGAACACCCTGTACAATAACAGGTAATGATTGGGGCTCAGGTAGAACCAGAGTTGATGTGCCCTTCTAAAGACATTCCAGCCTGCGGGTTTCCTGAAAGCACCATACATACATGGCCTAATCAAAAACATGTGCAGATATGGTGTGGGGGCCAGCACTTCACAGCCTGTGTTTTAAATACTGTTCGCCTGATGACTGTACTCAAGATTACTCAAAAATAAGGTTGCGATTGGACCTAAAGATAAATTGAGAATAATAATAGGGAAAATATATGTGTCAGTCTTGTCGGTACACTAGAAAGTAGCCTATCTTGATAGAAATGTTAGTAGTCCTTGAGTTTTTAAAACTGTTCAGCCAGAAATATGCATATATTAACTATAAAAGAAAATGATCATTTTAATATTTCTACTTCTAACTTAATAAATTTCTACATCTAAATTCAGTCAACTGAACATATTTTGCTGTCTTCAGCCTTAAATTTACTGCTATACTTGGAATAAAACATCAAAGTTTATCTTTAATTTTGTAAAGCCCCCTGTATTTTGTAAATATGGGGCAGATTTGTTTACTTTCATTTAAGACCTGCATTTAATTTTAGCAGAAAATTCTGCCATTCAGTATGAAAAGCAGGCTTAGTATTTCTGGCTAAATTGATCATCATCATAAAACTTTATTTCTTTGTCCTAATTTAGAATGAAGACAAGAATATTCATTTTGCCCATGGATGTACCACAGATGCCCACAGTAGTTCCCGGAACATGGTAGGAACTCAACGTCTTTATTGAATCAATCAAACTATATCATTCTATGACAATAGTCGGGCTTTTCAAATCATTGCAAAATAAGAAAAGGTGTCCCCAAAGTCACCATACCTAATGTTACAAAATACTGACAAAATATTTTCTATGTGCTGGCCACCTCTTTGTAAAACTTTTTATGAATATTTTGTAAATAAAGGTACATTAGCTTCAATGTCCCGTTTTCTCTGTGTATGACAAGTTTGGTGACATCCTGTGGTTTATTCATTGAAAAGACTGTATAATTATAATTACATACTTCTTTGTAATTCAATTTGGTGATAGGCCATGGTAAGATTTGTCTCCTGGTTAATTTGATAATTTTATTTGGAAAATAAAATTTGGCCACCATGTATAATTGGGAGGAAAATTTTATGGAAAATTTTTTTATTGACTAAATTAATGAATGAATCATTACTGGAAAAAGTCAAGGAATAATGATTGAGATGGAGATTGGCTTGTTTGGTGCTCATACAACAAATTTATTCTCATTCTTTTGAGGCCCCACCTTTCTATCGCTAGAAATGACACCATTTCCATATTGTACTTGTGGAAACTGAGACATGTAAGTATATCCCAAGAATATAAATAGCCAGGCAATAAATCTACAGAGCAGTAAAACCTAAACCTAGCATCCAATTTTCTTACTGCCTTTCTAGTTAAAGGTTGAACATTGAGTATTCATGACAACTTCACATTAATGGGCCTAAAGTAACTCAGCCTCAGGAAGCTGTGAAAGAGATGTGAGGAAAGCACAATTACTGCTGGGTTAGGAAAAACAAGTGACTTTGGGAAATTTAAAATAGCCCCCCAAAAGAGGTTCTTGGTTCTGGAAATAAGGGAATGCTGAAGAAGAGAAACTATTGTTGCCTGCTTCTGAGAAAATCAGAAAATGACCTTATCCTGAACTCATGACTTGATCTTGGAAGTTTCCCCAAAGACACACTTTGGACTTGAACTGCAGCATTGGGTCTTCCCCAGGTCTCCAGCCTGACAAACTTAGGACTTGAAATGCAACACCAGCTCCTCCTGGGTCTCCAGCCTGCTATCCTACCCAGCAGGTAGTGGACTTGTCAGCCTCCATAACCGTGTGAGCCAATTCCTTAAAATAAATCTCTTCTTCTGTGTATCATCCTGTTGGTTCCATTTCTCTGAAGATCCCTAACTAATACAGTATCATTTAATGGACAGCTACTTAACTAAACAACTTTCTATTATCAGGGCGTATCATATCTTTCTTGTCATAACTGGCACACCAGAATGAGATTATACTCATGTCTTCTACTTTAATTGGAAATGAAGATCTCCCATAAATAAGTGTCTGTAATTATTACTGATTTAAGGATGTTAGCATCATAAAGATGGATGACATCCAAAGAATTTATCAGGACGTGGGTAGAGGTTTTATCTTTGTATCCAGGCTGCTATATGAGTTAAGCCATATGTGGACCCGAGGATAGGCTGATAAACAGGTGTCAATCTACAGTGAAAATTTCTGATATTGATGATGGTCACTAAAAGGGCTGAACTGAAAAAAAAATATTATAGCTATTTTTGGGGTCAGTGAGAAAAAGACTCTGATGTCTGTCTTTGGAGGCCAAGGAAGGCATAGACTCTGTATTTGCCATCTCTGGCCTAGGTCTCAGCTCAGTGATTTAAAAGAAATTCTTCTAGCTCATATGTGAGATGGCCCACCTATCCAAGGCCAGGAGCACCTAAGCTCTTGTTTATAATAATCTGTCTTTGCCCAAGTATTCTTTTCATATGTCTCCCTTGACAATGAACAATGAGAATGAACAACTATCTTATCATTGAACCAGAGTTAATGCGAGACAGAATCACGTCCCATTTCTTCCAGAATTGCATACCATTGTTATGCTCCAACAATATATTTGTTTTGAAATAAAGGCACCTGTATTCTTTTGAATTTCTGAAATATTTATAATCTAATCTTTGGTACTTAATAAGATGTTGCTTCCTTTCTTTATTTAAGGTGTTCTTAAGTTTATGGCTTCATGATTGTAGCTTGAGAGCCTTTTGTTTCATTTGTATTCTCCATAAGGGGTCAATAAACAGTGGCTGGATTGAATGCTTCCGAGGGACTGTGGAGTCTCAGATCTTTAAGACTATGTAGCTACAGGGAAAAAAAAAAAAAAGGCCAGAGTGTTCTTGGCATCACCAAGAAGGTATTAGAATGAAAATAGAAAGTCTAATGTTACCCTTGAAGAAGAACATGTTCTGGTCACTACACTTCCAAAAAGCTATAACTGACCTGGAAAGGGTCCAGAGGCAGGCAGCTTTTGGTTGATAAAGGTGCTGGAATCACTTTCTGATGAGAACAAACTAAAATGACCAGTCTTAGGGCTTCATTTGAAGGCCTTTGGTAGAGTACCTTCTATAGCAGGAAGGAAGATTTGGATAAATTGAATATGAGGACTCCAAGGCAGCAGGATTCCCGAGAGGATCCTTAGTTCTGAGTGTAGAGATTTTTAGGTCTGGTTGGTACATTTAGCTTTCCCCACAGTTATGTCTATCAGTGATCCTGTATGAATGTGGAGATCACTTTTGCCTTAAAGATGCAGGCTTGCAGTAACAGATTCTGCCTTCTTAAAATGGAAAAGACCTATGTTGCCACCAGAATATCAAGTTTTCTTTACACCTTTGTTAGAGCAACCAGCTGCCTTTCAAATGTTCTACCCAGAGTCTATCTGTCATCTACTTAGTTTGCTAGCCCAGACTTAATTCTGACGCTTACTTGGATCTAGACTCAGTGTCGCCTCATCTGTTATTCCTAAGTCAGCAGGACCTGGGTAATCACACCTGTGCCAACGCCAACGATTGTTTTGGATCCCCGGCAATCAACTTCATCTTTTCTATGGCGTACCTGGGCCTTGGCCTGTTTTGGTTCATCAAGTCTTTATTCATCCACATTTGCCTTTATACTCACTACAGAAAAATGAACGCTTTTCTCTCTCCAAAGAGAATGGGAAAGTAAGCTACGGATGAGTCTACAAAATTGAGATTCATTCATCGCATTTCTAGAATTTAAAAATGAGAGAAGTTGAAACTTCTGCCCCTTTCACAGCAGGTAGTGAGCCCAAAGAATATTATGATGTCACAGTTGTACTGGACAGAGAAATAAAGCCTTCAAAGACCTTGAATTTAGTCAAGAAGGCCTTGGTCTATTTTTTCATAAAAGGAAATTTGCTGATATTCAGTATTGATAACATTTGAAGATGATATGGAAGGGAGACCAGGATTTTTTCACTAAGTGCAATTTTTGGGCTTAGACTGTTGGGCCGAATGAACAATTGCTATAAATGAGACGTTTTAGGTTGTTATTGTTTAAGTGCCCGTTACATTGTTGATATAGATTTTTCTTTAGGTCTTTTTCATTTTTTCTTCAGCCTATTATGAAAGAAAAGAGATTAGTTCTATACTATAATCATGCTTACATATATTTATTGAACACATAGGAGCTAAGTACTTGATATAGATTTTCTCATTTAATCCTCAGAACAATCCTATGTGATTGATACTGTCCTTACGTGCATTTAACAGATGAGGAAACAGAGGCTGAGTAACTTGCCTAAGGTCCTATGGCAGGAAATGGCATTCTGGCGTGTTACTCTGCCTGTCTGACTGCAGAGCCCCCATGTTTAGCCACCCCCAGATAATGATACCGAGGGCCATGGGCCACACTTCCTGTTGTGTGCCTGCTTCACCAAGTCCATTCCAGGAAAGGCTGGCATCCGTCGTCTCTCCAGCCCTTATTTCAGGACTAGCAGTGTTGTCAATATCTAAACCTGTCTCCAGATGAGATTATCCCTGCTTGTAACCAGAAACCCAGAAAGTAAAGTTAATAAATCCTCTGCTCATGCCCGGGAACTTAGCAGACTGAATGTGAAGGAGGCCAAAGCAGATTTAAAGTGATTGAAATGACAAAAGGTGAAATGTGAGTGGAGTGAATGAATTACAAAAGTGTGTATGAATAGTATTGCCCGAGTGAAGCAAATTCAATATCAATTCAATTTCTGACCACGTGCAGAGGGAAAACAAGGGCAAGGGAGCAGAAAAGTCAAGGGTAATGAACAGCTTTATTACTTTTCCTCATTGTGTCTCTGCATGGGGGTCTCTGCTGCTATTTATTAACATGCAGAGGTGAAAGTTTGTGTAAGACGCTGATCAGAACATTAGGGAAGGCTAAGTGACGTTCTGCAGGGGAGAATGCAGATTGTAACAGAATACTAGCTTCTTTTCAGTGTTGTAAAATGCTGAAGATAATTCAGATATCAAAAAGAAGGCCTTTTAAACAAGCAGGATAGGTCCTGTTAGGTGGGTCCATTGTTCTTGGTCTGTAGGTGAGGGAACGGGGAAGGGCTACAGTTTCATACCAAGGGGCCTCTGCTGTCGGATGTATATAATATTCATCTTAGAGCAGTATAGAGACTTAGCCATGTGAGCAAGCAATTCTTGGGTGGCACCTTTTTCTGTTTAAACTTAGGCTGGCCTGAGTTTGAGTCTTGGTACCTCATATCCAGGGTGTGCCTCTGAGCCAGCTGCTTACCTTCCTGGGCTCCTCCTTCCTTACAAGATGGGAATAATCACTACCTGGGAGAATGATAAATAACACAGTATCTGGAAAGAGATTTATTTGTCGAGCCCACAGTACACAGGAGGGTCTCTGTGAATGAAAACCATTATGCACAGCACACAATACCATGCCTCGCGCGTGAAGAGACTCATGCCTATTGGCTGAAGGAGTTTAATAATGAAGGACTAGAAGCTGTCCTTAAGTGATAAATCTGCTTTTTAGTTATAGCTTCCTGTCTCCATTTTCCCTGTGTGGCTTTAGTAGCAGAAATTGTGCCTGTGCTATGTGAGAGGGTGGGGGTAAGAATCCCCCTGTTCAGGGGAGTCTCAAACACTCCAACTTTCACCTATCCTTAAATCACAATGGTTAAGCAGGTATTTATTGAAAATATTTATAGAGACAGACTTGGTTGCAGATTCCATATCAATCCTTCAGGTTAGGGGCCAAATTCAGGTTAAATTAAAATGGGCAATGTGGATAGTGTATTAAAAGCATTTAGACCTTGTAATTATGTGTGTAAGGCTGTTCTTTCCTTATGCCATGTGTACACAGACGCAGACACCATCGTCCCCTCTCTTCCAGCTTCAGACGTATGGACTTCACTTTCTTCTGTTCATTTTCCTACTTTTGATAAAGACAGAGACACAGAGAAGTTTTTTTACTATGACAGAACCATTAGGGCAGAGTGATATTAAATACCCTTTTGTCACAAGGAGCGCTGGGGGCTGCTGTGTGCTGGGGGACACGTCATCTTTGGCGGAACCATTGCTCAGCTCCAGCTGATTGTTACCATGAGAGAAATTGAGCTTCTTGTAAGAGGTTCTGGGTCTCTCACAAGAAACCAGAAATCTGGGGTTTAATGTGAGATTTACCAATTTCAAGGTTAACACACATATTTTTAAAACGCTGCAGGGATGAGATAGAGCCTGTCTGGCAGCTGAATGTGGCCCAGGGGTTTGTGTGATCTCTTTACCAGGTCTGGCTTTCCTGAGGTACTCCGCTGCTTTAATCAGCTGAGAATAGGAGAACACCTACATTGAAATCCAAGGGCCTCCCTTGTCTGAACCCATGTTCTGAGGTCAGTAAGTGGTGGTAGGGCTACAATGGGGGCTGCAATCTGGAGACTGCACAGCCCGGGGAGTAAGGCAGGGGGTCGGGCAAGTGTCTTGGAGAGTCAGGACCAGCATGTCAGGAGTTCAGCAAGTCATCCCAGTGTTGGGGCAGGCAGTGGGGAGGGAGCCTGCGTAGTAGGGATGAGGCAGTGGGCTATGGAATTAGGGCTTTCTGACTCAATAGTTCTCATGCAACAGGAAGAGTAGGCTGAGCCCCAAAGCGTAAAGCAAGGCTGAGCCTGTGAGCTTAGGAAGGAACTAGAACTATCTAGAACTCTGGTTAGAATTCAGCTATGAGCAAGGGATCAGGCAAGTAGTACACCAAGAGTGCAAGATAGCTTGAGAGGCCACTGATCTGTCTTTTCAGCCAGAGAAGAACATATTTATGTTGAGGATGGCTAGAACCATGTCCACAATCCATTTTCAGTGTTGGCGAGAGCCCAGGGTAGAGGGCTCGATGGGACAACCTAGGCTGTTCCTAAGGAAGAATCCTTTCTGAAAAGGACTCAAAAGAACTTGAGCTGGTCTTGGAAAAGCAAAAGATGTTCTAACCGTGTTTTTGGTGATTCCCACCTATCCTTTATCCTGTCATGTAGACCTACGGGGGATGTTTAGTAACTGATGGGATGGGACTTCCAGACATCTCTTTGCAAGAGGGACTGATGAGCTTCTTGGGAAAAAACTTATTAAAAATGAAGAGGAGCCAGACAAGAGCAGGTGGACTCAGAATGCAAATCTGAATATGTCAGCCATGTCAGGGGCAGGGAGGGGGAGACACAGACGGTAAGTGACTGTTGCTGGCAGTCCGTCTCATGGATTGACAATGGCCCAGAGACCCCTGGAATCATGTATGGGCCCCATTATTTTTTTTAAAGAGAAGTCCTTAAAAATTGTT
The DNA here is from genome assembly GCA_963575145.1 of Galago senegalensis. Lineage (NCBI taxonomy): Eukaryota > Metazoa > Chordata > Mammalia > Primates > Galagidae > Galago > Galago senegalensis. Next base: position 14,798 of record CAUYTI010072477.1, on the reverse strand, counting down.
TCATCAGATATTCTGATCACAAATAGTGCTGTTTGAATGTGGTCTCCCAGGAGGAAGTCACCCCCAAGGAGATTCCTCCCCACCTTGCAGTAGATACTGCTCCGACTTTGGCACACTGGAACCCTAACCTGGTGGTGGGAGGCAGCAGTGGTTGGTGGCCAGAAGGAGGTGTCTGGCCCTTACGGGGGGTGAAGACGAATAGAACAGCAGCAGCAGAAAGACACTGTTACCAGTGTGAGGAGTGGTGTTTTCCTGGCACATAGATGAGGCAGGTTCTGCAGATACCTAAAAGTATTCGGAGGACCAGAGGATACTCTGAAGCTCTGCTTGGGTGAACAGGGGCAAAGGACACAGATGGTTTCTGTTCGCACAGCCTCTGTGTGCTTCTAATCTGCTAAGGCTTAGTACAAACTTGTGTTCCATTTTTAAGTTAGAGCACGAAAACCCATTGCTTTTCCACGGTCAAGTAAGTGTGGTCCCTGCATCCTTGAAAAGACCTGACTTTTCTGACAACACTGGGCACGGACTCGACACGGAGCGTCCTTAGGTTCTTCGGCTTATGATACTATTTCCAAGAAGCCACTCTGGCCTGTGACATTCTTTAGCACTTAGGAAATCAATAAAATAATCTATTTTATTGCAGAACCATAGAGACAGATACACACAAGTATGTGCGTATGCACGCGCACACTCGCACACAGAGAAAACAAAAATATGTAGAAAGGGAAGCAGTGTGTTGGAACTGCTGGTCGTGCAATTCATTGAGGCCCTACATCTCATTTATCTCACTGGTAGACTATTTGTAAAGAGATTTACAGGACCACGGATGGAAAGGGAAAGGTGTAGAAAGGGAAACAATTGTTTCTTGTCCCACTTTCAAGACTAGGCATGAAATTAAGTGGCTTGTTAAAAGGCTCATGTCAGAAAGAATGTGTTAGCTTTAGAAGAGAAACACTGCATATGAAGCATATTAATTTTTTTCTTTCTGCAAGCCTTTTCTGGAATAGATTTTCCATCAAGAAAACAGCCAAAAAAGGAATAGTAAAGCATTGTTAGGCAATTATATTGTAAAATGTTACCCCCATATATAGGCTCTCTTTGGCAGACACTCGCAGGCCTGGGTTTTTCATTGTAAGTGGCTTACATCAGTACTGACATCTTCCAGATGTTCGTAGCTTTGATTTTTTTCCCCCCGTGTTGCCAACGAGTTGGCATGGAAACAACTCTTTGCTGGCAACATGACATATGATTCAAGGCAAAATGCATTTTAACACAGATGAATAGTTCAGGAATCTGCCTTTAACAAAAGTCATTTCGAGAGCTGTTTTGAATCTGTTGGTGTTTTGTGACAACTTTTTCAACTTAGATGGAAGAAATCAAAGCATTTGGGTTATGCAATGTCGCTATTGCTACAATGTGCTGTGGCTCTCACATGGAGTGAAACCCTCACGAGTTCAGAAATGGACCTTAGGTAGAAGGGACCTAAACGAAAAACCTGGCTCAGTGGAAAGGATCTACTTGGTTTACCGAAGGAACCCTTGAAAGCAAACCAAATACGGAGTGGCAGTCTGCTGCTCTTGCGAGGAAGAGCCAGTGCTGGGGCTACTTCAGATGGTTTGAATTTTTTTCCCTTAAGAGGACTGTAGAGAAATGGAGAAAAAACAGATTCTCTTCACTCTGCCTTGCTTGCTACCCTTTTCACCCACTGCACAATCTCTCCGCCAGACCAGGAGCACGCAATGTTCTAGATACCTTGATGTAAGAATTCCCTCCTGCATACTCCTGATTTTGGAGAATTCTACTGCTTGTCCAGTCCTGTTCTCTTCTGTGGTTAGCACTCCCTGGCCCTCTTGCAGGAAAGAGGGCTCTGTGACACGTTCTGGGCAGTGGGCTGTCAGTGGGAATGACAGATGCTGCTTCCAGGCCCAAGCATTTGGTCGCCTGTGCAAACCCTTCAGCACCCGCGTTTTCTGTCTCCCGGCGATGGGAGGCCATATGTTTCAGACAGTGCAGCTACGAAGTACGGAGCCTCCGTGAGCTTGGGTGCTAGTGGTCACGGTGAGCAGAATCTTCAAAGACAACCCAGGAGGGACAGGCAGCTGAGAAATGAAGTTTGGTGTATTTGTGAAGGAACTACGATTTAAAAACTGTTCATGAGCACAGCGTAGCTCAGAATGTTTCAGACGTGCCGCACTTTAGAGACCATTTGGTCCAGCCCCTCATTATTCAGAGACAGAAAGTGAAGCCCAGAGAAATAAGACACTGGCCCGATTATCACACAGCTAGTCTGTGTGTCAATGAGGGGCTGGAATTCTGCTTGTGACGAAAAATCAGATTCATTCTTAGAATGTTCCCTGTGGTAATGTGAGGGCACATGATTGGCATGTGCCACCCTAACCCCATTGTTTCCAAGTCAAATCTGCCTCTGATAACCAGGGTGACATTTCCCATCTGCTGGCATCCCCACACACACAAGATGCCTGCACTGAACAGAAAGGATCAGGAGGTCTGAGCTGGAGGGGTGTTTATAGGAAGAAAACACATAGACCTTGACTTTGACCACTTCATAGGTTTTTTTATTGCTGGTAAATTAAAATAGAAATGAGTAAATGTAAAGCTTAGAAATATTGAAATAGATCAGGTAGGAACTTGTTTGCTGGGGAGAATTGAAAGCAGTGACTCAGAGCGGCCATGCTGGAGTCAGACTCCCCTCACATCCACCATCACAGTCATTTCTGACAAGCCCCACTGCCCTGCTTGCAGCAACCACTGGCCTGCTGATGGGGACCGAATCTGTACATCGGCCCCGCCTTGTTCCCAAAGCTTGGGTAGACTTCCCAGCTGAATTTTCCAAAAACACATCAAATGATCATGCTGATGGCCAAAGCCATTACCTCCTCCCAGAGCTGCTTCTCTTCCGTGGTCCCCTGCTGTCGTTAACGGTATCAGAATCTGCAGGTGCCCACGTCAGAAAGTTGGTAATCTTCTTGGCCCCCCATACCATGTTGACCACATGCAGCCGTGGGCCTGTGGCTCTGCTCACTCCCCACTGTCACCGCCGTCTGTTTTTTCCCTCATCACAAGCTGATCGCCCTGTTCAAGTCATTTTGTTAAAACACCAGTCTTATCATATCAGTTTCCTAATTAGAAAAATTCAGTTGCTCCATGACGTCTGTAGTTGGAGTGTAAGCTTCTTAGCACGGTGTGCGACCCCTTTATGAACTGGCCACAGTTTACCTTTCTAGCCTCAGCTTTGGAAACTCATCCTGCCTCCCCACTAATCATTTTACATTTTCTAATCTGGGCGTCTATGTAGACTTGGTTGCAGATTCCGGATTTGTAACCTGAATTTTTCAATTGTGAATTTTGACAGTTTTTAGTTGCATGTGTATGTCTGGTGAGTACAAGTCCTCTGTATCTACCTAGATATCTTCCTTTAATTTTTTTTAAAGATAGAGTCTCTCTCTGTTGCCCAAGCCAGAGTCCTGTGGTTTCAGCCTAGCTCACAGCAACCTCAAACTCCTGGGCTCAAGCAATTCTCCTTCCTTAGCCTCCCAAGTTTCTGGGACTACAGGGTCCCGCCATAATGCTTAGCTAGTTTTTTTCTGTTTTTAGTGGAGACTGGATCTCACTCTTGCTCAGGATGGTCTCGAATCCCTGAGCTCAAGCAATCCTCTGGCGTCTGCCTCCCAGAGTGTCAAGGTCACAGGCACGAGCCACCACCCCCCGCCCACTTACATGTTTTCCATCATCCTTCATGATAGTTCTTTAAAGTTTCCTCCTTGGAAAGGCTTTCTTCAGCATCCCTAGGCAGGGGAGGCCAGTCCCTCCCATATACTCCTCCCTGTCACAGCTGTACCGCTTCAATTTGTATCTTAATTCCTTATCTATATTGCTACTATAGAGGACAGGAGTCATGTGAAATTCAGTTTTGCAACCCCAGCGTCATGATCAGGGCTTAGTGCATATTCGCTGTCTCCATTTTATCACAGGCAAAATAAAATAACCCAGATGGTCGCTAGCCTATTGTTAGCACCCAGAAACTGTTTATGGTCAGAGTTCAGTAAGCAGAGAGGCCGTGTATGCAGCGAAAAGACTTTTGTAGCTGATGTTGAACCTCAGTTTTCACATCTGTAAAGTGACAGTAATATCCATAGGCAGGATAGTTGTGAGGATAAGGCAGATCCAACGCTTGGCACATAGTAGGTGCTCTATAAACAACCAGCATTCTCATCATTGTTGTCAGCAGCACTCCAGTAAGTCTGGAGCAGCTTTCTGTAAGTTCAGCCATGGGGAGAAGAGGCGATTTACACACGCCAGAGGGCCACAACTCAGCGCGTGACTGCTTAGCCTATTTATTTATGAAAGTTCTTTATGCCATTTGTGGCTAGATGATGGCCTTAGGGCAACCACAGCACTGCAGCTCAGCGTTAATTTCAAAGCAGAGCAGCAAATTGATGGAGCACGCGGCTCAGGCCACCAGCTGCACAGAGTGATTCCCTCTGCCACCCGGCTGTGCTCAGCGCTGAGAATTCACACAAGGGGAGATAGCGTCAGGGGGCCAGTCTCTCGGCTCTGCCTTGGAGAGATATGTGACCCTGCCACAAAAGGGAAAAACTGGGGTGAGTGATTGGAGTCCACGATGCTAAGGCAAAGCAGAAAATGATTTCTTCTTAGTAGTAGCTGCAGCATTAATAATAACAATAGCCAGGAAGTAACAAAACAATCTCTGTCTTTGAAATATAGGGGAGAAATAATTGGCCCAGAAAGACATTATCAGCTGGAATGTTCCATATTTGCTTGATTTACCATCTTCAAGCAGTTCAAACAGCTTTGCACAATAAACTTAAATGCCTCAAATGTTCTGCCCGTGCACTGAAGCATCTTTTATATACTTGGTTCCATAGTTTGGAACACTCTTGTTGCAGAAATAAGAAATCGGAATAGACCCCATTTATTTTACTGATATTTGAAGGTAATTTTTCCCTTAATGAATGCATCTGTTTGGATGATAAATTGTCCATTAGACAATGCTCAAGTGTTTTTATGCTCTCTGTTTTGATTACAGAGCTTTTAATGTAGTGTCACATCCACTCTTTGAATTTGCTCTGTAATTCAGTCATCTGCCAAAGAGAACAGACTGGAGAAAATGCCAGACTGATTTTCCTTCCTTAAGTATTTTTAATTTGTTAAATAAGTGACCTAATAGATTGCGCGAAGATGCATTTCTCTGCTTTGTGCTGACCTTATTGGGAGTTAATCAGTATGGTAATGCTAATTAGATGTCGGCTTTAGTACCCGGCGCATACGTGGACGTATGGCTCCAGCACACAGCACACCTCGTGTCCAAGATGCCATCCTGCTTCTTGGACTCAATACAATCCCAGGAATTTGAGAATGTGCTTCGTTTTTCAGAAGGGCGGTGTGCTGTTTACTTCTTTTCAGACTCATGAGGGAATATGTTCAATGTGGTGTGAGCAGAAGACACACACAATGTGGGAAATTAGTTACACAGTTGCTGTTCCTGTCATATTGTTAATGGGAATTACACATCTGAATTTCCCTGTAGCAACAGTTCACAGTGGGCACTGGGAGGAAGTAAAAATGCATGAGAGAACTCGAATAATGGATGACATGGTGACTATAGCTAATAGCAGGACACTGTATTCTTGAGAAATGCTGAGAGAGTGAATGTCACGTGTTCTCACCACAAAAAAGCTAAGTGTGCTAATTAGCGAGATTTAGTCGATGCACAGTGTATATACATTTCAAAGCAGTGTGCTTGGCATGATAGATACACTTTTATCTGTCCATTTAAAACAATAATCAAAGAATTGAACTAATAAATAGTGGGACACTCTAGGTTACTCGAATTATAAACTACCTTTGGCAATGAACACATCTCATCTTACAGAAACACTGTATATAGGCTTCCTGTCAAGGTTGCTCTGGGTTTTACTTCAATGTGGGCTCTGCTGCCAGGGCTAGGAAACCGTATTTGACAATGATGCCCAGTTTCCTCGGGTCTTCTTGGAGAAAACGAAGTAGTTTTGACAGGTAACTTTGCATTTCCTAAACGTTTACTCCCCAGTATCACTTAGCACTTGGACCTACTAGAGAAGGAATCTTCACGACACTAACTTGCATAAATAAAGTCCATACAAACAAACAAAAACCCTTTTCCTTGCACCCAGTGCTGTGTATTGTTGAAATTCAACATGCTTTTTAAACAGAAATAAAGATCACATGCTTACATCACATGTCCATTTTTAAAGTCACTGGCTTAAACATTGTATAAAGCTGCAGAATTCCTCCCCACAGGAAAAAAAAACCCCACTTCCTATTAAACTCTAAAATTAAAAACAAAGCTCAACAACATAAAAAACCCCAAACAGTAGATGGAGCTTCTCAAGTTGAAGAAGGAGCTGCAAGGCTGAAGAATCTCTCAGGCACCTCCCTGGGGTTACCCACGACCACACAGACTCCCCAAAGGCACATTTGCAAAATCTTAGGGCTCCCGGGAGTGGAGCTTAAAAACCACTGTTCAATCGTATGTTGGAATAACATTTTAACAGTTCTTCCTCAGTAAGAGAGAACAGCTAGTAAAACTGATCATTTGGATATAGCAGTATTAACCATAAATAATTAATCCAATACTTCCATTATAGCCAAGAGCATTCATTTCTCCGTGAGGAATTGCTTCATGACTTAAGGGTAAAAGCCATTCCTTCAGTAGGTCAGATGAGAACAGTCCCAAGTGTTGAAGGTCAGTAACACTTTCTGTGGCTGGGCATAGTGGCTCACGTCTGTAATCCCAGCACTCTGGGGGCCAAGGCAGGTGGGTTTCTTGAGCTGAGGAGTTTGAGACCATCCTGAGCAAGAGTGAGACCCCATTTCTACTAGAAAGAGAAAAACTGAGGTAGGAGGATTGCTTGAGCCCAAGAGTTTGAGGTTGCTGGGAGCTGTGATGCCATGGCCCCCTGCCCAGGGTGACACTCTACCCTGGCACTCTGCCCAGGGTGACAGAGTGAGACTCTGCCTTAAAAAACAAAAAGTGATATATATATATATATATCTCACATATATATATATCACTTTCCCTGTGTTGCTCCTGCCAACATGACACGTGCCCAAAGTCCTGCCAGAGCAGAGATTTCATCTTGATCTTTCTTGAAGCCTAACACCAAGCAAGTCATGTTATTGAATGAATTTTCTGAAGCCGGATCTCTGGCTTACATGTTTCCTCAATCCTGACCTTGTAGTCATCTTTCCACTGGGTCAGGAGCACACCTTATGTCCTTATGTTCCACTTTCTTTCAGGTGATATTCCACTGGTACTCAAGGAAATGTGCAGTACTTCTTCTTCTTCTTCTTTTTTTTTTTCCATCTAATATTGAAATGTGTTGAAATTCCAGGAGTGGGATTTAATAGATTCAGTTGGAAATAAGGTCTTTCATTTGTATTTTTATAATTCATTTATTCAATCCGGGTGAAGTCCTGTTGATGTATCACCGTTGTAGCAGGTGCCTTCAGAGTGGTTCCTGAAAAGAAGTCCGAAATAAAAAATCCTGCAAAATAAGAAGGATGTTCCTCCTGTAGGCAAGCCAGGTTACTTTTTATGATAGAAGAGGCTCCTGTCCTCCTGTGTTTACAGTCTCATCAGGCAAGTAAAACAGAAACATAAATTATGACTGACAGTACAGGTACCAAGACAGATATTCCAAATTAAGGAGAAAGTAAGTCAGGGAAATTCAGACAAAACAATAACATTTCATTTGGTACCTGAAGCCTCATATTCACATTCATAATCATATGTAATCGATATCTAGGAACGTAGGCAGCTGTTTAAAAGATGCTAAGCCAAGAGAAATAGATTCCTGGACTTGTCTCTCTGCTTTGAAGTAGAAACCTTGGGAAGAAAATGTCTAGTTTTCTGCCCACTGTGAAATCCTTGGCACCTCGTACAGTGCCTGGCACATAGTAAATGCTTTTTAAACGTTTGTTCGATGAAAGAATAAATGAATAAACTGCTATGTGGCTAAAAGATACTATTTATCTTGGAAACCCCAAGGTGGGCATTAGTAAATCTCAAATTATAGCCACTTTTAATGGACAGCTAGAAAGTAGTAGGCAGTGTTCAGTAATGACTGTCACCTGTAACCCAGGTATAAAGAAGGAAGTGTCTTAAGTGAGAGTTAAATGGTGGCAGGGTTTATTCAGAAATAGTAGTTACATTTTAAACTACTTACTTAATGCTTTGGGGATGTGGATTTTAATACAGTCTGGTTTCGAAGTAGAGGAAAGGTTATGGCTCATAATTCAGTCCATCTTAATTCAGTCTTTAGAAAACTCTGTGGACTCTCAGAAAAACCTGGATGAAAAATATTCTCATGCGTGTTTTTATTAACTCAAGATTGAATGTGTTTCATTTTGGAGGTGACCATATGAGGAGTCAGGAGTGGTCAAGAAAACTGGAACGGGGATGAGTCAAGGTCTCTGTGAGGACTTGAGATGAACACTGACTAAGTTCTATGATCTGCTATTGTCGATGTTGAATCTATAATACAAATTTACATATTATACTGATAACTACTGTTTTCGGCCTTACAGTTTACCAACTGCCTTTCTAAGGAGCTCCTACCATCCCTATAATCGCTGGGCTTTGAGAGGAATGATTGAGTATACAGAAGCATAAGTAAATATGAACATATGTAATTAGTGTATGTCACACATGTAGTTAAACATTCCTTCTGATTCTTTCTTTCTTTGAGACAAGGAGTTAGTCTATGGCCTGGGCTAGAGTACAGTGGCATCATCATAGCTCACTGTAACCTCAAACTCTAGGATCAAACAATCCTGACTCAGCCTTTTAAGTAGTTGAGACTACTTAAAAGCCACTGTGCTTGGCCAATTCTCTTTTTCTTTTTTGTAGAGACAGGGTCTTGCTGTGTCTCTCAGGTTGGTCTTGAACTCCGGGCCTCAAGGGATCTTCCCGCCTCGGCCTCCCAAAGTGCTGGGATCACAGAAGTGAGCCACTGCACCAGGCCATTTCATCGATTCAATAACTAGGATCATTTGTACCTTAAGGTCAGCACATTTTTCATTGATTTATTCAACAACTATTTCCTGAGTGTCTATCATGGGACAGCCGGGCACTGGAGCTAAATGATGACTAAGTTAAATGTGCTTCCCTCACCCTCAGTCCACGTGGAGCTTTCAGCCTGGAGGGGGAGACTAGTCAATGAGCTCTTGCAGAAAGGTGTCTTGTGGTGAGTGCAGGCAACTTTAGCCACACATAGGAGGAGCATCAAATACTCAGAGCTGAGGAGCTACCAAGGAAAAAGTAGTCTGTGTAAACTGAGGCTGGGCAGCTGGGAAGGACTTGGCCAGGCTCGCACGTCCTTTGCAAATCCTTGCAGCACCCAGCATGGCATTGCACATACACTGGATGCCAAATGGTTTTATTTGATTTAAATTTTTTATTTTTGAGCAACTGCCTCAGATTCAGCATTGCACCAGGAATTGGAAGAGATTCAAGGGAGTGCAAGACTTCTTCTCTGTAATTAAGCATTCCACAAATTAGTTGAGTAGAAAAAGCGCATACATTGTTCTCTAATTGTTTCATACACAAGAGGATGTAATTAATAACTGCATGCATAGTATAGGCAATAAGTACTATAGAACATCAGGAAATCGAGAGCTTAAAATAAGGGTGAAATGAAATAGTGCATAAGGAAGACGACATGAAAGAAAAGAGACTTAATATGAATGGTAGGACGGGCAGAAGTGATGGGGTAGGGTTTGGTAATGAGAATGAATTTGGCAATGATAGGGAGCGAGTGGCTGCGGAGACCTGGGGTCCCATAGAGGGTCTGTGCTGAGCTGCAGCTTTGACTAAACTTTACAGATTTTGGTGGTTTCCTGAGTAGGAAGGAGAATGGCAGAGCTTTTCTCGAGCTAAAGCCTTGTATCAATATTTTTTTTCTTGAAGGCCTTACATTTTGCATTAATGGAAGACTGGGGGGGGGGGAGGGTGGCCTGATAAAAAGTAAACTTTTAAATGTCTGAAAATAGATAAGACAAGGAATCTTAAAAGATAAAGGCCAGGCTGTCTTTCCCATGAAGGGGAGAGGAGGAACGTCCCTCTCCAATCCTTTAAGATGTCTACAGCACAAGTCAAAAGCACAAATTAATATCCCAAAAGATGATTCCATGTCATAATCCTGTTACTAAAAAAGATACATAACATTTTTGAAGGAATGAGGATAAGGCCAAAGAAAAGAGCTCAAAGAGGCTGGTGCCTGAATATGGCATTGAGAATCTAGAATAAATGAGAGTGGATAGGATTTAGAATAAATCCTTATTTCTGACAAGTTTAAAGGCTTAAGTTTTTAAGACAAAGAAGGGGCTGTGTGTGGTGGCTCATGCCTATACTCCTAGTACTTTTGGAGGCCGAGGGGGTGGGTAGATCACATAGCTCAGGGGCTCAAGGCCAGCCTGAGCAAGAACAAGACAGTAAAAACTAGCTGGGTGTGGTGGTGGGCGCCCACAGTCCCAGCTACTTGGGAGGCTGAGGCAAGAGGATGGTTTGAGCCCAGGAGTTTGAGGTTGCTGTGAGTTGAGACACCACAGCACTCTACCTGTCTAGCAGGGTGACAGAGTGAGACTGTCTTAAAAACAAAAACAAAAACAAAAAACAAAGAAGGTACTCAGTGAATCTGAATTCCTGCAGTTGTCAAAGGGAAACAACGTGCTATTGTGCCTCAGGGCCTTAGCCTGTGCCTTTCCCTCTGCCCAGGACACCTCCCCACCCACCTACCCTGTGTGCCTAACCTTCTCCTATTCAACCTTCACTTTCAGTTTAATTATGACTCCCTCAGGGAGGCCTTCTACAGCTCCTGCTGTTCACTTTGTTACTTTCTTTCACAACACAGAGCCATTTGTCTTTCAGAGCACTTACTGAAATGTGTACATTACATTCGGTGTCTCTGTCCTCTGCTGGTCTGTGAGCTCCGTGGAGCAAGGATCATTTTCATTTCGGAGCCGGTACCCGGCCTAGCACAGAGCATGCCCATGCTGAGTGTTCCTGAATGAGCACATACGTGCAGCTGTCGCACGTGAGGGTGGGTGACAGCATTGCCGGGGAGTCTCATGAGAGCAGCGTTGGGGCATCGCCAGGGCTTGGGAGCCAGCCAGTCAGAATTTTCTGCAGTTGGAATAAAGCATGGATTTGTACTGGGTCGGCCTCCTGTGTCCTGAGATCGGGAATCAAGAAAGCTGACTGTGGGGGACCATTTGAGGGCTGCTGATTTCCTGACATGAATCCAAGGCAGGATCCACATTTCCTCGATTCTAATAGTTTGAGTGTTTCTAACAGTGCCCGTCCTTTTTCTGTGACTATTAATACTGTAACATGACAGGATGGGAAATATTCAGAATTAAATATTCAGTTTGGAAAATTCTAAAATTACCAACCAATTAGTAAACCAACAAGGATTTTTTATACTGATTAGTGAGTCTTTGCTTTTATAGCCGTCTTCCAGCCAGAAGAATAAGTGATCCTGACGAGGTTTCTGCCATAGATCAAATCAAGATCTGGGCTATTAGCTTGCTGGTGTGGAGGCCCTGGATTTGTGCTCAGGGGATCCCTCTTCCCTCTGTTGTCAAAGCTTCTTGTTCTCAGCAGACGTTACACACCACTCATCACTCACTCTCCGTGTCAGAAACTTCTCGGCATCCTGAGCTGTGGCCGCCTCTAGTGGTTGAAGAGTTTCCCCACTTACTTAAATGAACATCAATCATTCTTCATTTTTCAGTGTTCAAACTTGCTCATCAGTTAGAAACAACACTTTCTGCAGCCTTGAAAATTATTTCTGAATAAACACAGGGCTGAGGACAGCCAAAGTGATTGACAGCTCCTAACTTCTCCCATGCTTTATGTTTCAAGACCAGGGTGTACGCAGATGTCTCCTCATCACCAGTGTATGCATGTCACGTCGCGTAGCTGCTATGGAGAGAGGAATGGTGTGGGTTAGAGTGTCGGGAGTCTTTGGGATGGGGGCTCTGTGCCTGTAGTAAAGCCAGAGTTGAGATGTAAGTAGGAGAAGGGTTATCCCTTGCCCACCAGGTAGCACACAAAATTGTGATTTGGGGAAAATTTGTTTTCCAGATTTCTTTCCCTTTCTTTAATGTTTTCTTTCCAGATCTCCACAACCAAAGCAAGACTTTCTATGGAGATACTTACAAGGCTTCTGAACAAAAAGATGTTCTTCCCTTGTGAAGGATTGATCACTGCCACCCCAGCCCCAGTCTTGGATTTGTAGCCTCTGAGCAGAGATGAAGGTGAGAACGGGTTAGGAGGAAAGAAGGTAAAGGGATTAAATCAATATGTTAATTCCTGATTGTGGACTGTTTCCTTCCAAGCATCGGATGAATTTATCTAGTGAAAACGCCTTTCCCTAGAGAGGCATTAAGGATTCATAGCTGGTTTTAGGGGGAATGTTTCCAGGACGGGGTGGGCACTGGGGCTTCTACAGTCAATTGATGGAGGTGTCAGTGTTCTCTGCCCACGTGTGCCAATCACCATATTGGCATAATTTGGGACAAACTCGAATGGTTGTTTACTGCTTCTAACTAGCCCTGTATCGGATTTCATTAATTTCCCTCACTGCCTAAGGAGTGTATTTCGTATTCACTTGGGCGGTGGCAGCATGCCTACTGGCATGGAAGAGTGATCATGGCGCTCAACAATGCATAACTAATAGTCAAGCTCATGGCTCAAGTTCTGGGAGATTTCATCCATTATCAGTTATCCCCAACAGTAGAACAGCCTGAGGCCTAACAACCACTGCTGGTATGATTCTCAGGGTACTGAGATCAGCAAGGCTGCCAGGTTGACAGACAGCTGCCTGTGCTAGATTTTAAACCCTTTGAGAACAGAGACTATGTTCTGTGTACCATTATTTGCAAGAACATAGCCCAGCACTTGGCTTAGAGTAAGTAAATGACACATAACTTGAACTTGAACTGAATGAACAAGGCTTTACCCCTCTCTTTGGTTCTCTTCTTCCTGCTCTCCTTCCTCCAATTTTCAGCTCTTTCTCGCCATCCCCTCTCCCAATGCATGGACCCCACTGCCAGCGAAAGTTGAGTGGAACGGAATTTCAGATTCCATAGTGATTCATTTAAATGAAACCCACAGACTCCCTTTCCTGACAGCATAGTGATTTGAGTAGGTGTGTTCTATGGCTGTTTGGGATAGGAGCTAGGGTCATGACAAGATAGGAACAGCAAGAGCCAGAGGACAGAGTGCTCTCGGAGGACAGCAGGGCCATAGCTCGTGCTCTGAGTAACGGGGTAAACTCAAAAGGTCAAACTGCCATGGGTTTTAACACTTTAGCTTTTGTGTTTGAATCAAATGGTTCTTTACCTTTAACATCAAAAAGGCTATGTGTTCATTCATCTGTTTCCAATTATTGACATCTCCCTACGTGCTAGGCACTGTCTTAAACCTTGGTATAAAGTGAATAAGACAAGATTCCTATGAGTTGTTCATTTTAGGTGAGTTATATATGCAAATAATTGCAGTGAATTAACAAAACAATGGCTTGGGGGAAAATACCACACATCATAACCTATCATGTCATTTGTTCTCTTGAGCCCCTGTAGTCTTCTTGGGGAAAGCCGGGCCAAGCCCATCAGTTTGAGTGGTGCGGCCTTGAAATCTTCATATAGTTGTATGGTCAAGAGCATGAGTCTTCAAAGACCTTCCGAGAGGGCAGAAAATATACCCATCTTATTAATGAGTGGATAGCAATTGGAGCAACCTGCTTTAACTTAGTTAAAACCTTCCAAATCCCTTATTTGGGTCAGTTTGAGTGAGTTCATGAGATTAGACAGATCACAGAATGAGAGACCCACCAAAAGAGACTCATAAACTAAAAGAATATAGCCAGTGCCACGCAGGGAGACAAAGTCTCTGGGAATAACAAGTGGGCTTCACCACGAATGCTGGAGACATCTGACAGGACCCAGTCAACAAGCTCTGCTACGGTTTCTGTTGGCTGTTCATTTTCTATTTTTCTCTCTAGACATCTTTCTTTAAAAAGAAAATCCAGTTTTCCAGGGCTGGGCAAAGCGTTGGGATGAAATGACAGGAGGCAGGCGCTGTCAAGGAAAGACGTTCTCTCTGGAAGGAAGTGAGGGACAGAAGGGAATGCTGGCTCCTCGAGGCAGGTTTCCTCGCTGCCACCCCATGTGTCTTCTCCCTCCCACTCCTGTGGGCACTTTCATTCTGGCTTGGCACAGTAAGAATTTAGGAAAGTCACGACAAAAATCCTGTCATGTGTGAGAAAGGAGAAAAAGTTTTAGATCTCTGCCTTTTCACGAATGAAGAGTTTCATGGAAATTAATGTGCAATTTTAGATAGGAGCTTTGCCTGGTTAAAGTTACTCTAACATTCTCTCCAAGTTCCCGCATTCCCTGCCTCTGTGACTCTAATAAACAAAGAAAAGAACAAACAACGGCCACACACACACACTCTCCAACTTAGCTGGCAGCCCGCACCAGCCCTCCGAGGGCTTTTTCTGAGGACTGAAGATTTATCCTGGACTGACTTCAGACATTTCCCCTCTGATCTTCCTCTGGCTACGTTTTTCTCCAATGTTTCCTCACTGCCTCCCTTGGTTCTCATTAATTAACTGCTCCTCACTCTGTGACTAAATGCGAGCCGTTGTGTTTGGCTATCGAGAGGATTATGACATTTTGCAAACACACACACACACACATACACACACGGC
>CAUYTI010072476.1:0-12887 GCA_963575145.1 Galago senegalensis | reverse complement strand
CTGCATCCTCCATCTCAATCCTTATCTCCGTTTATTTGTGTCCATACCAGCTCTCTACCGAGCCTTTCCCCCCTCTACTCTTACTCTATCTCCTCTCTCTCTCCCCCTTCCCCCTCCTTCCCTCCTCCCTCTCTCTCCCTCTCCCTCCTGTCTCTCTCCCACTCTCTCCTTATAGTCACTGAAGTCTCATTGTAACCACTCGTCCCTTCAGGCTTGTACTCCAGTAACTTTTAAGTACCTTGAGTCAAAAAGGATGCGAAGTTCTGAGTGTGTCCTGAAGTCATCAGTTCATGAGTAAGTTAACTAACTGTGGTATACGTGTGCCATGGAGCACTACGAAGTCATAGAAAGAGATGAATTAATGTTGTTTGCAGCAATCTGGATGAAACTGGAGACCATTATCCTGAGTGAAGTATTTGAAGAATGGAAAAACAAACACCACGTGTGCTCTCTAATAACTCGGAACTCACCGATGGGCACACTGGGCACAGAGGGAAATAAAAATTGTTAGGAATCAGGGAGGGGGAGAAGGAGGGACGGAAACCTGCCTAAGAGTGAAATGAGCACTGTTTGGGACGTGGACACATTTATAGCTCTGGCTAAAGCACCATAAAAAATATTCATGTAACAAAAATTTTTGAACCCCCTTGGTATTTTGAAAAACAGAAATATGCTTAGACGAGGTCTGGAGGCAGGTAGGGTATGAGGGTAGGAGCTGCTCTGGTCTGAAGGTTCATTTCTCCCTCCAGCCGAGACTCATTTGTGAAACCTCATCTTCAAAGCAATAGTGCTGAGAGTTGAGGCCTTTGGGACATGATTAGATTGGAGGCTTCTGTCTTCATGGATGGGATAAGTGTCCTCATGAAAGGGGCTAAGGAAGTTGTTCCCCTTTCCATCATCCTTGGACACGTAGAAGGCGCCATCTAGGAGGCAACACAAGAGCCCTCACCAGACACCAAACCTGCCGGCCCTTGGCCTTGAACTCCCAGCCTCCAGAACTGTGAGCAACAAAGGCCTTTCAGTTTACCGTATTTTGACACAGCAGCCTGGACCGATTAAGACAATAGCAAAGTATCTTCCTCAAGATGAGTGGTTCTCAACCTCCCTAATGCTGTACACCTTTAATAAAGTTAAAAGAGGTCACGGCCCACAGGTTGAGAACCGCTGCTCAAGATGTTCATTGATTCCACAGAGAACACAGAAATTGTGACTGGGAATACTCAGTCTACATCACCTTACCACACACTGAATGGATGTTAACACTATAATGGAAAAGACGTGCCTGCACCACCTGCCCTGTGATTTGATGCGTGGAAAGGGATAATTGCTCCAAAACCTCAGAGCTTCAGCCAAATTGTGAGAAAACCCAAGACCATCCCGCATTGGGGGACCTTATACCAAATAAATGACCAGCAATTTTCAAAACTCTCAAGGTCAAGAAGGGCAAAGGGAGGCAACTGAATGTGGGATCCTGGACAGAAGGTGACCGTGCAGAGCTGAGTGAGCCTGTCACACCTGTATTCAGTTACTAATGTTGTGTCAGCACTGATTTCTTCATTTCAACAATTGCATTCTGGTTATGTAAGATGTTAACATGGGAAGGCAGCTGGGTGAAGGTTATACAGGATATCTGTACTATTTTTTTTTTTTGCAATTTTTAGGTAAGTCTAAAATTATTTCAAAATTCAAACCTTAAAAAAATGCATGCTAACGAGACTTATTAACCCCTGACGAAAAACGAGTGAGTGCTGGGCCTTTCCTGAAATCAGTTCTTGTAGGGAAAGAGAGCAATGAACAAACAGTGGCAAAAGATATGATAAGCAAGGAAAATCTACCCCCAGGGAGACAGATCCAAGGCCTCCAGGGAAAATGTTGGAAACTCTGTATGAGCCAAGTGCTGTTGGCTGCAGAAGGGACCCCTAGTAGGATGCGGGGAAGTCTACGTGTCTAAGTGCTCACAGAAGCACCATGGGGGACTTTATAAAGACTGGTCAGCATATGAACCTGTGCCAGGAGGAAAGAGTAGCCACTTTGTAGAGGATACTGGAACACCACGAGTATTTGAAGGAGGACAGGAGTACTTCAGCTGGTCCACAGTGTAAAATAATTATTGATGAACCCCTATCTTGAACGATTGAGAATGTCAGTAAATAGGAGATGAACCCTCCATGCAAAAGAATTCTGAACGATTTATAGATAATTTGCTCTCCAAAGATGGAAAATAACTGCCTAGATTTTGAGGCTGCTCAGAGTAACTTCCTTCCAAAGAGGACAGTGTGGAAACAGGAACTCAAGGGGCCTTATAGTGGTGGGACCTGCCAAACATGACCTCTGCCACGTGACCAAGGTTGCACTGAGCAGCACTGAGTCGTGGTGAGAGCAGAATGTGAGGACAGAGTCATTTTACCTCTGTGGTTTTCCTCCCTAACATTTCATCCCCCATCCAATTATAAGAGATATATCAGAAAAATCACAACTGAGGGACATTCCACAAATATCTTGACCAGCACTCCTCACATTGTCAAGGTCGTCAAAAACAGGCAATGTCTGAGAAACCGTCACCGTCAAGAGGAGCCTGAGGAGACGTGACAACTGAACGTCAAATGCAATCCTGAATGGGCTCCTTAGACAGAGAGGTCCGGTAAGGACTCAAAAATTAAATAGAGCATGGACTTTAGTTCTTAAAGTATCAAGATCGGTTCATTAATTGTGATAAATGTACCATACTAATGTATGGCATTAATAGCAGGGGAAATTGAATGTAGTATAATATGGGAACTCTTTGTCCTATCTTCAAAACCTTTCTGAAAAGTTCTTAAACAAAAACTATGTTAAAAACTAAATAGAATGTTTCTACATATTAATATATTATTATTTTATTAATATATTACCATACTACTTTGATATTATGTTAATAAGGTATTAATATATGGGGTTTTATATGTTTGGAAATATTCTACTACTAACTATTTCTGGTTAATTTTAGGTGGTATCTGATCTTGTGGGTCATAAAATTTTAGTGACTTCAGAACTAAACCAGCTGAATTTTTCATAGTATTTAATCCAGCTCTCTGTAGTACGGACAAAATCCAGTGCAATGCTCCTTAACTGAGGTTACTAGAGATCTGTGTGAGGAACCGGGAGGTACAGACACCCTTCCCGGGGTTCCAGCAGTGGGAGAGCCCGTGGCTGGAGAGTGATGCTCGCTGGCCGCAGGTCCCGGCCTCCCTGACTAGGAGTCTTGCGATTGTAATTAATGTTCTAAGATTCGACCAAGGTGGAAAACCCATTAATGCTTCTGTCAATAAAGCCTGTTTAAAAAAAATTCCCACTAAAGGAGCCCCCTGGGGTGTGCTGAAGCTCACCACCATCACTGTCTCTGCACGGGAAGGACATTACGTGCACACAACAGTGTTTACATAAAGGTTGGAGAGGAGGAGAGGTGGTATTTTTAGGGAACCAGTTGCAGTTCTTTTGCCCCAAAGGAATCACCATCTCCCACCCACATTCCCCACGTGCACCGCTGTGCTTCCACCCTAAAGAGTAACCCCCCCACGATGTCTCTTATTCCTGGTGCCTGTAGGAGAAGCAGGTGTATTAACATTCCCCAAACTGACACTGCTATTAGGCACTTCGGGCTGCAACACAATGTTGATTTTTTTCTGGTTAATCTTTTTCTGGTACTGAGTTGGTTTCCTTTCTTCCTTCTGCTTCACAAAACTTAGCTTTACCTAGACTTGTATTGTTTGAAAGTATCTTTGCTGTATGGTGCACAAGACATTCAACCCCTATGAGGAAAATAGATTTAAATGTGTGAGGAATAATATAGTTTGAGACAGAGTTTCACTTTGTCACCTTGGGTAGAATGCTGTGGTGTCATAGCTCACAGCAAGCTTAAACTCGGGGCTCAAGCGATCTTGCCTCCTGAGTAACTGGGACCACAGGCGCCTGCCACAGTGCCCATTTAGTTTTTTAGAGACAAGGTCTCACTCATGCTCATGCTGGTCTTGAACTCCTGAGCTCAGGAGTTCAAGTTCACCTGCTCGGCCTCCTAGAGTGCTAGGATTACAGGTGTGAGCCACTGTCCCCCCGTCGTGTGTAGAATGATTTCACTAAGCTGAGACTGCATGCCCCAGGTATAGATTTGACTGAGCTCTCTCAAACAGGATGGGCCATAGCTGGTATTTGAAATTCTGTTATCCAACACCAGAAACAGAACTTTGAGCCATTACTTTCCTCTTGTTAACAGGTAGCACTGTTAACAGGTAAGAATTCTCAGGTAGCACTGTTAACAGGTAACATTCTCAAGTAAGAATATGTTTGGCAAAGCAAAGTTTGCAGTCTCCATGTGATGCCACTGTATGATTTGGTACAATGAAAGAGTCCCTTCAAACAGAAACTGAATTCTGTTAAACAATTATTACCAAAGACATGAAGGTTATTGACCTGACAGAATTAGGGCCTATTGAGTGCTTTATCCAGAAAGCAGAGTAGGCTAACATCTGCACTTTCTCACTAGTGTTTATTAGTGACCAATGACACACATTTACAAGATGAGGTTAAGAATCTACAGTCAAAGCATAGGGCATAACGAGCTGACTGTTCACAGGGTCTGATCTCGCTTCTCTACCACAGTGTAGACCCATTAACTCTACACTCTAACCGTGTAAGCTCCCTGCTCTTCACTCATCTTTTAAACTGTATTGCAAAAAATGATAATTAAAAACCCCGTTGTGTAAAACCACCCCTTAATATAAAAAATTAAAAGATCTCAGTATGCACTCATTATTAAAGGTGATATATACTATTGTCTTTATGTGTAGAAAAACAAATTTTCATGTCATAATAACATAAGTTAAAATAGATTTAAATTTACTGGATTTTTAAAATGGTTTGGCACTGTTAGGTCTATAAACTTTGTTTTTCCAAAAACAAAAAGGAAGGGAGCAAAGACTCCTGAGTGTCAGAGGCTTTGTGAGGTCTGATTAAAAAATAATAATGATAAGGAGAGAAGAATGGCTCCTAAGTGTCAGAGGCGTTGGGAGGGTCTCATTATATCTTGACAATAACTTCACACATTTTGCGTTCATGGTTCAGAAAGGTTATATAAATTGTTTGGGAATACACAGTTAATATGTGGGGAAATGCACATTCATTTATTGCCTAAGCTGCACAGACGAAGCTTGTCTGAAAACCCAGAGGCTGCAGCATCACCCACAAGTCAGGGCTTCAGTAAGAACCAGTGGAATATTCAGGACGCAAACTGAACCTTAGGACTGAGGAAAGATTGCTGGTCCGTGATTAAGTGATGCTACCATCTCCCAATACGAGTTTCCACGTGTGTTAAACTAAACCGGACGATCCCTGTGTTTCACAATATCTCACCTCTGCTCCAGGTGACCCTCAGGAGTCCTATGACTCTGAGGACTGACCTAGAGTGTTGACAGGGCATGTTGGAAAGGGCTCCCAGGCTCCAGAGGCAGGTGGAGTCCATATGCCTTCCCGAGAGAAAGAGAAGAATTCTGGGCATATGCGTGAGGAATCGCTGAGTCAAAGAAGAATACTGATGACCAGAGAAACTTCCTTTTATTTGCGGGAATGTACACTTTGTAAAGTCGAGCCAGATACAAACCCAACTCTACGATGTACTGCTTTACAAACTAATCTACCGTCTGTAACTTTATTCCAGGACAATAAAATCTACAGTTATTGCAAATAGTGTGCTGGTACCAGAAATAATTATCAACCTCAGATCCCACGATGTGGCTCCTAGACTGGGAAGTGGGTCAGAGGCAGCTGCGGGACTGAGCCTGGCCTGAAACCCCTGTGTACTTCAGCCTTCAGCCCGGTATTCCAAATAAAGAAACAAAAATCTTACAGCACGGGGAACCTGCCGGAAACCATATCCCGGGGGTTACTAACCAAGTTTCCTTCTTCCAAATAATTCACCATTGTTCAAATGTTACACATACCCTGGAGCAGTGTTAGGAGAGTCATGCCAGAGAATCCAAAAGGTGGATTCTGCCCTGACTCCTAATCTTTCATAGAGAAAATAAAAATCAGACTATCTTATTTTAGTGGAGAAGGAGGCTATTGTTCGATATTGACCAATATAACTGCTACAATTTTTGGTACTATTGAAGCTAAATTTCTTGACTTACAAATTAACCAAATTAAGATTTTCTCAGCTTTACATCAGAAAAAAATTGTGAAATGGTGTTTGATGTTTTTTTCAACAGACTTTCACACTTCTTGGTTTCCGTGGTCCTAGCACACAATGAAGAGCACTGCGGGGTCACCCAAAGCAGACTCTCTGCTGTAGCCTGTCCCCAGTGAGGCCCAATCCTAACACTTCCTGGGCAGGGTAAATGCTTTTTTTCAAAAGAGCAATAGTTTCATACAGTACCTATTTTTTCATATTTTATTACTAAATTTGAATTTATTCATTTATTTAGACAGAGTCTCACTTTTTAGCCCTCAGCAGAGTGACATGTCATCAGAGCTCACAGCAGCCTGAAACTCTTGTGCTCTCATAATCCTCTCGTCTGAGCCTCCCCAATAGCTGAGACTACAAGTGTCCACTACAATCCCCAGCTACTTTTTTATTTTTTTAAGAGAGGGGTTCTTAACTTTTGCTCAGGCTGGTCTCAAACTCCTGAGCTCAAGTGATCCACCCACCATGGCCTCCCAGAGTTCTAGGATTACAGGTGTGAGCCACCGAGCCAGCATTCTAAGTGGGT
This sequence comes from Galago senegalensis, assembly GCA_963575145.1. NCBI lineage: Eukaryota > Metazoa > Chordata > Mammalia > Primates > Galagidae > Galago > Galago senegalensis. The sequence goes on along the minus strand of CAUYTI010072476.1, from coordinate 6,147 downwards.
ATTTAAAAATAGACATTTTAAACATAGTCCTACTCCACTAATAGTCTAAAGAATGGTACTGCCCTGTTGTATTTTAGAATAGACATCAGTACTATATATCCTTTTTAAGGATATCAGTACTATTTATCCTTTTTTCTGAATTTGTAGCAGATGCTAAGGTGATTGACATCATCCTGTGGGCATCACCCATGTGATAAAATAATGATAATGATGTCAATGCCATATTTGATGTGCAGAAAGTTCAGCTCACCTTGCTGAAAGTGTTAAAATCTGACATTTGTGCTGGTAATAATGAGTGTGTACACTTGTGTAGATTTAATTAATGCCTCAACACTTTAAATTGCTTTTGTATTGTTAGAATACATTTAAACTCTAAATAGATGCTTCTTTCAGAATCTGATCTTTCAGCTAATTTCCGTGATTTCCCCTTAAAATCTGGACACAACACTGACCACAGCCTTCCCTCCTATGAGTTCATTGTCTCTTTTGCTTTTAAAATGTTTGACCTTTGTGAGTCACTGCCCTTTGTCTTCTCTGGGATTCCTATGGTGCTCACTGTCCTCAGGCTGCAGCGGGACTAGACTTCGCTCTGAAACCCTCCCAGCGTCTGCCCCAGTCATTGCTCACTTCATTCATTCTCCAAGAATCAGGCACCCTCCCCTCCTCACATCTGTATCAGGCACCCACATTGCTCAGCCCCCTGTGGATAACCTCAGTCCTATGGACTGTCTGACTCTACAGAAGAATTTAGATACGCCTGGAAAGTCAGTAAACTCTGGACAGTGAGAGACCCCAACCTCCCCTGCAGGGTGGCCAGCTTACATCTGATCAGAGAGCCCATGGGCACCCCTGGGAGCTTTGTGAGCCTTTGGGGTAGATTACAGGACAATTCCTCCTTCAATGCATTGCGAAGGCTTCAGATGGTGGAGCTGGCTGAGAGGAGAGTGTTAATGATGACTTTACCTAGGCTGGAAATAGTAGGTTTCACTGGGCGGGATGGAATGAAAAAAAGTATTCTGGTCTCTTGGGATTAATATAGAGAAAGCAAGGGATAAAACAGTAGCACCAAATTTTGAATAGTGGATGACTTTAAAACACACAGTAGCTTTAATAGCAGGAAGACTCTTTTAGAAAAGTGAGAACATTGATAGAAAAATCATGAAGAATAAGGTGTAAAAATTTTCCTTATTTGCGTAAGTGAAGGGGCAGCAGTAGGCGTCATTTGAAACAGACTGAATTCAAGATGCAGGTGGGATACCCAGATAGATAAAACAATTAATGGGAAGAATAAAAAAGACTATTTTCTGGGCTCAGGATAAAACGGACTGAAGGGAACGTCTTAATTTGGACGATGAGCTAACCAAATGCCGTCTGGTGGACAGAGGCATCCGAACACTACCCGCCTTGCTTAAACAAAGTGACATGATGTAGGAAGCAATGGGGCATGCTACTTTTAAATGAATAAATCAGACTTTTAGACATTAATTATTGAAAATAATATAACAAATAGAATATTAGCCTATATTCAGCAGTGCAAAATTATTCTCTGGTTGTTACCAAGCAATCATAGAAAATATTTTTTAAAACAGTTAAGTCACAACTCAAAGCTAAGCATCCGCATGTGCTTGGCCCACACAATCAGGAAACCGAGCCGCCTACTTCTGTAACTTATTCGCACAGTTGCTCACTGAAAATCTTTCTCGTAAGAGCTTTTCTTTTGCAGCATGTAGGAAAGACTTATAAATCCAAATTGGCAAACATTTTAAAAACATGAATGCTTGGGAGTATTTTGAAGGATTTAACTCAAAGCTCTATTTACAATATTAAAAATGAAAACTTACATCAATTAAGGGATTTTTCAAGAGGCAGCCTTGAGGCAATGGTACTGTATTTCAGCTAAAATGGACATATTTATACAACTCATCGAAAATGATATCTGAAAGCTATGACAATAAAAAAAGCATTTTGAACATCCTCTTCAGGAAGTACAGACTTCTTTTCACAGCCCCAAGTGACAGCTGTCAACAAATTCCCTTAATGTTCCTCTTGTAAACCATATTTGCCAAGATTATATAAAGTACGGAATGTGATGATCAAGGAATAGCAATGGATTTTATGTCTGGTAAATTTAAAGTAGAATAAAAAATGTTAAGCACACTGAAAGGAGTGTGTTGGCACCAGCCATGCGTTTCACCACCGTCCTGACTGGCGCCTGTTCACCTCCTCGGTACTGACACCTGAAGGCAGCCAGGGCTGAGAGCGACATCCCTGGCTGAACACAGAAATCCAGTGATTAAGAAAAAAAAAAATCATTGATTTTAATGAATTAAAGAACTGCCTGTCTGTGTATTTCTTCCCTGATATTCTAACTCGGAAGCCAGCATCTCATGAGCCCGACTTCTCTTTAGCGTAAGGACCCTTTGAAACTTTCCTGGCAGCTGGCTTGCCTTCTTTATATTCTGTGATCCAGCTGTGTGTTCAAAGTGATGGCAGTTTTGAAGGCCTGGTGCCATCTTGGGGTCTCTGTCTCACACCTTGTACCATATCTCTGTTCTTCACCACCTGTTAGGTGAGCTCCAACCAGTGCTGAGGCAGCAGACGCGTAGTCTGCTCTTTAAGTTTGATGTTCCTTATTCCACGTGCTGAGAAAGGTTACGGTGAAACTCTATATGGAGTAATACATGTATTTGTCACAAACCCTTTGGGAATCCAAATTAAGTCACAAAATAATGCCACCGACGGTCCTGTCACTGTCCACAGAGTGAGCGAGCTATTTCTAGCAACACTTCCCCTGCCCTTCTGCATCAGAAGCTGAGCATAAGTAAGGAAGGTAGAACCTCCAGAATTAGAAAACCCCGTCATCTCACCCTGCCTCGACTGCACCATCTCTCTCCAGGAGCTAACTATCTGGAGGAAGTACTGAAATATTGTTACTAAAAACGTCCTGGAATTAAAATAAAAGCGATATGGGAAAATGTTCCAAACACAAAACAAACAAAGCACCTCCCCCTCAGAATAATAATTTAATTAGTGTCTTATTCTCAGACATTTAAAAGAAGAATGAAAAGGATAACCTATAACTCAAATACCCAGCAGAGGAAGCTGAAATGTTAATGTTTTATCAAATGAGCTTTAGGTATTTTTTTAAAAAATAAAACATCTCCAGCTAAGTTGAAGTACTCCACCTATGCTTAACAAATCCTAGTCTTAGCCCAGCCGTAAACTCTTCAGAGTACACAAAATATAAGTGTTTATTATTTTATCATATATATAGCTGTTCATAAAGTTCATTTTTTCCAATTTGCATGAATAGTCACATGCACATATTATGTTTTTTTATTTTTTAAAATATACTCAAAATCAAAAGCTAAAGAACTACATTATTTTAAGTACTCTAAAGTATAAAGTGTCCATAAATATATATATAAACGTTGTCTATCTACCACTCTCCTAACAGATGTGTGGGTTGTTTCAAACAGTTCTGGAACAAACAGCCTTGCTGGTGTCCTGTAATGCTCAGCCATGAATAACTCACTTGCAAGGTATGAACATTTTCTGAACTTTACTAGATCCTGACACATTCCTTTCCACAATTGCTATACTAAGTCACATCTTCACCAGCAATTCAGGGGTCATCCTTCCCTCTATAGACTCCTAAACATTTGGGGCTCCATTGTTTAGTGTTTAATATCTGCCAATTTGACACCAACTAAATGTCCTCTTATTGTTTTTTACTTTGCGTTTTCTGAGTCTGGTGACCAGTTGGCCTTCCTGCTCTAAGCCTTGTTCTTTGTTGGTTTTTATATTGAATATTTTTTCTCTTTTTCTTGCTGATATGTGACTCTTTGCCACATGTAACCCTTCCTTATTGCTGAGTCCACATTACAAATAGCTTTTTACGGTCTGTAATTTATCTTCTGATTCTTTTTAAAGTTTGTATATACTAAAACTTCCCAATTACTGGGTTATACTTTTATTTTGCCCTTTGATGAAAAATATTCTATTATACTCCCAAAGTAATTCCTACTTAAGGCCACGAATATATTTCCTATATTTCTAAGTAATTAATCATACTTTTTACATTTAGCATTTTAACCTATTTGGAATTTGTTTGGGGATAAGACGTTTAATAACAATCTAATGTTATTAACAGGAAAAATCGCACGGGTTCCCTTTATTTTTTTGTTAATTTTTTTGTGACTTGAAGTTAAGATTTTCTTAATAGTTAGTCTATTGTTTACTTGGTCAGCTGACAATTTTGAAGCACAATTTGATGAATTTTTGCAATGTTTTCATCAGTTCTGCTTGTTACTATCCGGATGCCCAGATCTCTTCATTAACCACACTTTCCCTCCTTCTAGAAAAATGTTTAATCCGAGCCTCCAATGCCATTTTCTTCATGGCTGTTATCCCCGTAAACTTGGACTAACGTGTTTCTGATTTCACTTTCACTCTTGCCAACTTCAACAAGAAATATAATGTTTGTTTGTTGTTCTAAATCAAGGCCTGACTTTCTCAGGAGGGCATACAAAAAACGCACCAATAATGAACCCCACTCCGCAGGACAGGGCGCAGGTTGACAGGCACATGGCTGTGCGACACGGATAATTCAAGGTTATGAAACCTCACAGAGTTGTGCGTCCAGTGCTGCCAACGTACATGAAAACAGAACTCTGACCCACGACCTCCACTGTAAATGTCGGAGGAAACCAAATCACAGCCACCATGCCAGCTGACTGGGGCCGGGCAGGGCGTGGGCAAGGGCTGCCGGCTTCCCCATTTTGTGCCTCAGCTTCTGGCTTGGAACAAATGACAGACCCCACACATGGAGCCCAAACAGTCCTGTAAGTTGGCTCAGCCCTGTCTAGTGAGCTCGCCTGCACCTCCAGTCTCTCCAGGCAAACCATGCCTAATTAGGGCACAGCTGAAGCCCTGACATTCTTCCCCTGCAGAGCCACGCACCTGCTTGCTCTGACAAGTGATGACGGCTTACTCTCTTCTCTATTTGAATGACCTTTGTTTATTTCTCCCAGCTTCTGCTCAGACCTGCTTCTGGATCTCTTCTCTGATCTCTTAGAGACTACTGAGGTGTGCCCCTTGAGGGCAGAGCAACCAAGAGCAGTCTAGTCAATAGGCAGGGCAGTCCAGAGACAGTGGGGGAGGCCTTCCAAGAAGCTGGGCACGCAGCACAGCGGGGGCCCAACCCACCTGCTGCGGCTGGAGTCTGGGAAATTAGGCAGAGGCATAAGCCCTAGGGCGTTAACAGAAGGTGGTGGTTCCTGCTTTTTATGTTGCTAAATCCTGAAGTTGGGGATCTGTTAAACTGTACTACATGTCAGTTTACTTTTGAGAATGTAAATTGAAGTGTAATTTCCATACAGGTGATAATAGATCTTTCAATAAAGTTATGAGGGCAAGAGTTTGCCTTGGGCAGGTAACTGGAGGAGCCACTAATGAGTGAAGAGAAAGGAACATCAGAGAAACACAAAATTATTCCAGCTCTCCCCAGTACTGGATTGTGAGTCTAGAGAAGGTACATTTTAAAAGAATACGTGTGAAATGACATCGAACATTACTGAACTAAAGGGACAATGACAAAGTGGTGTGTGTGTGTTTATGGATACATGTGTATGTGTGTGTGTGTACGTTTGTATACATGTATATGTCTGTGTACGCGCATGTGTGTACATGTGTGTATGTCTGTGTATATATGTGTGTACGTGTGTATACATGTGCATGTGTGTACATGTGTGTACTTCTGTGTAGTACCAGTAGGAACATCACTGGTAACCAAAAGACAGAAATGTGTGCAAATGGATTTCAAGCCACTTAGGACGCAGTGGAATAGCTGATGAGAGGATAGAAAGCAGGTCTTAATTCAGTGTTTTAGTAATGAAAGGAAGATGCAGGCTCGGCGCCTGTGGCTCAAGCGGCTAAGGCGCCAGCCACATACACCTAAGGTGCAGGGTTCGAATCCCCAGCCTGGGCCTGCCAAACAACAATGACGGCTGCAACCAAAAAATGGCCAGGCATTGTGGTGGGCACCTGTAGTCCCAGCTACTTGGGAGGCGGAGGCAGGAGACTCGCTTGAGCCCAGGAGTTGGAGGTTGCTGTGAGCGTGATGCCACGGCACTCTACCCAGGGGGA
>CAUYTI010072475.1:0-17858 GCA_963575145.1 Galago senegalensis | reverse complement strand
GTTCTCTACCTCCCACCTTGTATTAGCTCATCTACTGCCTTCATATTAGAATAAAGTATATTGGATTCTTGCTTCTCCATACTTGTGTTGCCTTACTAAGAAGAATGTGTTTCAACTCCATCCAGGTTAATACAAAAGATGCTACATATCCATCTTTTTTAAATGGCTGAATAGGATTCCATAGTATACATATACCACAGCTTGTTAATCCATTCCTGGGTTGGTGGGCATTTAGACTGTTTCCACATTTTGGTGATTGTAAATTGAACTGAAATAAACAGACTAGTGCAAGTGTCCTTATGGTAAAAGGATTCTTTTTTTTCTAGGTAGGTGCCCAGTAATGGGACTGCAGGATTAGCTGGGAGGTCTAGTTTGAGTTCTTTGAAGGTTCTCCATGTTTCCTTCCAAAAAGATTGTATTAGTTTGTAGTCCCACCAGCAGTGTAAAAGTGCTCCCTTCTTTCCACATCCACACTAGCATCCCAGCACCATTTATTGAATAGGGATTCTCTTCCCAAGTGTATGTTCTTGTTTGGTTTATCAAAGATTAGGTGGCTGTAAGATGTTAGTTTCATCTCCTGGTTTTCTATGTAGTTTCAGAGGTCTATGTCTCTATTTTTGTGCCAATACCATGCTGTTTTGATCACTATGGCCTTGTAGTACTACCTAAAGTCTGGTAGGCTGATGACCCTGGCTTTGTTTTTATTACTAAGAACTGCTTTAGCTATACATTTTTTTTTCTGGTTCCACACAAAATGAAGAATTATTTTTTCCAAGTCTTGAAAGTACAATGTTGGTATTTTAACAAGGCTGGCATTGAATCTATAGATTGCTTTGGGAAGTATAGAAATTTTCACAATGTTGATTCTTCCCAGCCATGAGCATGGTGTGTTCTTCCATTTGTTAATATCCTCTGCTCTTTCCTTTCTTAGGGTTTCATAATTTTCCTTATAGAGGTCTTTCACCTCTTTTTAAAGGTATATTCCTAGGTATTTCATTTTCTTTGAAGCTATGGTGAAGAGAGTTGTGTCCTTAATTAGCCTCTCATCTTGGCTATTACTGGCATATACAAAGGCTACTCACTTGTGGACATTGATTTTATATCTTGAGACATTACTGTATTTTTTGATGACTTCCAGGAGTCTTGTGGTTGAGTCTTTAGGGTTCTCTAGGTATAAGATAATATCATCAGCAAAGAGGGAGAGTTTGACCTCCTTTGCTCCCATTTGGATACCCTTTATTTCCTTGTCTTGACTGATTGTTTTGGCTAGAACTTCCAGCACTATGTTGAATAGTAATGGTGATACTTGTCTGGTTACAGTTCTAAGTGGAAAAGCTTCAAGTTTTACTCCATTCAGTAAAATATTAGCTGTGGGTTTGTCATAGATGGCTTTGAATCAGTTTAAGAAGTATGCCACCTATGCCTATACTCCTCAGTGTTCTAATTAGAAAATAATGCTGGATTTTATCAAATGCTTTTTTCTGCATCTATTGAGAGGATCATATGGTCTTTGTTTTTGCTTCTGTTGATATGGTGGATTATGTTTATGGACTTGTGTATGTTAAACAGCCTTGCATCCCTAGGATGAAACTTACTTGATCATGATGTATGACTTTTTTAATGAGAAGCTGTAATCTATTGGCTAGGATTTGCATCTATATTCGTTAGTGAAATTGGTCTGAAGTTCTTCTTTATAGTTGGGTCTTTTCCTGCTTTTGGTATCAGGAAGATGTTTGATTTGTAGTACGTGTTGGGGAAGATTCCTTCCTCCTCAATTTTTTGGAATAATTTCTATAGTATGGGAATAAGCTCTTCTTTGAAGGTTTGATAGAATTCTGGTGTGAAGCCATCTGGACCAGGGCATTTTTTGATTGGGGGATTTTTTATTGTTTCTCTGACTTCCATGCTTGAGATTGGTATGTTCAGGAGTGCTATTTCTTTCTGGCTAAGTCTAGGGAGAGGGTGATTCCATAGATTGATCCATATCCTTCACATTGTCAAATTTCTGGGCATAGTGTTCCTTGTAGAATTCAGACATAATTTCTTATATCTCTGTGGCATCTGCTGTTATTTCCCCTTTATCATTTTTTTCTATACAAATACCTTTATTTTGTTTTTAAACATATACATGGCTGCTTGATAGGCTGAGCAGGATAGGCTGCTCAAGTCCAATAGAGGAAAGGTTACAAAGGATACCTAAGAAATATTCACGTAAAAAGCATGATGGGAATAATGCCATTTCTTAAAGAACAAGCATATTTCATACAAAGGAGAGGGCTGTGACAAAGTACTTGAAAGCTCACGAGTGTGCCACAGTTCTGAGGTATAATAACTGAGGTGAGGGATCCTGCAGGCTTCTCTTTTGTCCAATCCTCACTGAAGTCTCATCCGTTTCTCAGGGGGGCCTTTAACATTCACTGTCTGTTGGACATTCTTTGTGGTCTCCTTCTCTTCAGATTTTATTATTTCTAGTATAGGTTCTGTCTCCTTCTTTGTCTGATCCACTGGGACAGGCTTTTCTCCAGACTTTTGCTGCACAAATCTGGGTGGAAATTTTTGTCTGAGGTCTACAGGTAAAGCATCCACACATTGTCTCTGAAAAATAGAGCTTGGTTCTTCTTTCCTTTTGGCTTTAGGTTTAACTTTATCTTGCTCTTCATGGTCTTTGAAGTGCCACCAATACCCTTTGGAAGGATAGTATCGACAGTATGACATAGCTTCATCGAAAGCTGATTGAATACCATGCACTGCAGTGAGCACTCCAGAATTTATAACTGATCCCAAGTCTGGTGCCTGATAGATCACTCCAGCAATGATATAGTAATCAGCTAATGGGATAACTTGAGCAGGGGACTGCCGCTGTTGCTTCCGTATGATAAAAAGAATGGGCTCTTGAGCATGTAAAAGGATGTATTCGACTCCAACCATCTGATTCAAGTGTTCTAATGTTAGCCTCTGCATTTTGACCACTTCATTATTACATGTTCTGTCATAAAAAGGATTACTTCTTTCTGAAAAGTAATCCAGAACACTACCACTGTTCAAAATGGGGATCCAAGAGCTGTCGACCCAAGAGATTCCCAGCAGATTATCTCAAATGTTCACCGCCGCCATAATTCCAAAAGCGTTTGCCCCCTGTATCATTTCTGATTGAGGTTACTAGAGATTTTACTTTTCTATTTCTAGTTAGTCTGGCCAAAGGTTTATCTATTTTATTTATTTTTTTAAAAAACTAAGTCCTTGTTTTATTAATTTTCTTTCTTTCTTTCTTTCTTTTTGTTTTTTGAGACAGAGCCTCAAGCTTTCACCCTGGGTAGAGTGCTGTGGCATCACAGCTCATAGCAACCTCCAACTCCGGAACTCAAGCAATTCTCCTGCTTCTATCTCCCAAGTAGCTGGGACTACAGGTGCATGCCATAACCACAGAATTTTTTGGTTGCAGCTGTCATTGTTGTTTGGTGGGCTACGGCTGGATTCAAACCTGCCAGTTCAGGTGTATGTGGCTGGTGCCTTAGCCACTTGAGCTACAGGCGCTGAGCCTTTGTTAATTTTCTGAATGATTCTTTTGTTTTCAATTTCATTGATCTGTGATTTAATTTTGGATATTTCTTTTCTTCTGCTGGGTTTAGGCTTAGTTTTTTTTTTCCAATTCTGTAAGATGGGTTGTGAATTTGTTGATACTCTCTCTTTCTATTTTTCAGATGTAGGCATCTAAAGCAATGAATTTTCTTCTTAGGACTACTTTTGCAGTATAAAAGGTTTTGGTCACTTTTGTCTTCATTGTTGTTATGCTAAAGGAAGTTACTGATTTCCACTTTTATATCTTCCTGCACCCAACTATTTATTCAGCATAGTTGTTTAATTTCTTTGCCTTTGTGTGGTTGAATATTTTTGTTGGAGTTGAGGTCCACCTTTAATGACTTTTTAGTCTGAGAAGATACAAGGTAAAATTTCAATTATTTTGATTCTGTTGAGGTTTGTTTTGTGTCCTAGGATATGATCAATTTGAGAGAATGTTCCATAGGCCAAAGAGAAGAATGTATATTCTTTATTTTTGAGATGGAGTATTTTATATACATCTATCAAGCACAGTTGTTCTGGGGTCACATTTAAGTCCCTTATCTTTTTGTTTAGTTTTGCTTGGAGGCTCCGTCCAGCTCTGTAAGAGGAGTGTTAAAGTCCTCTGCTATTATGGTGTTATGGGATATCATATTGCTCAGACTCATTAAAGTCTGTTTCAGGAATCTGGGAGCATTTAAGTTGGGTGCATAAATATTTAGAATTGAAATGTCTTCTTGTTGTTATTTTTCCCTTGACCAATATGAAGTGTCATTGTCTTTTTTTTTTTTTTTTTACCTTGGTTGCTTTAATTCCACTTGTATCTGAAAATAAGATTGGAACCCCTCTTTTCTTCTGAATTCCATTTTCTGAAATATTGTCTTGCATCCTTTAACTCTTTAATTTCTCCTTTGAGGCTAGGGGTGTTTCCTGCAACAGCAAATTGATGGCTTGTGTTTTTGTCTTATCCAATCAGCCAGGCTATGCATCTTCAGTGGGGAATTCAAGCCTTTAACATTTATTGAAATAAGTGATAAAGTGTAGTGACATTCTATTCATCTTATTTTGTTGAAGTCCTTTGCTTAGTTTTATCTTTTGCATCATTGTGGAAGCTATGATTTGTCCTTTAGTTTCTGGGTGCTTAATTTGCTGGTGGTCCATTGTAATGGTCGGTGTGTAGAATAGGTCAAAGTATTTCTTATAGAGCTAGTCGTTTTGTGGCAAACCTTCTCAATGTTTGCATATCAGTAAAAGATTTGATTTCTCCATCAATTTTTAAGCTTAGCTCAAAAAGGATATCAAATTCTGGGCTGGAAATTGCTCTGTTTAAGTAGGTAAAGGTAAATGACCATTGTCTTCTGGCTTGAATAGTTTCATTTCAGAAGTCTGCAGTCACTTAATGGATTTGCCCAAGTAGGTCAATTGGCACTTTCTCCTTGCTGACTGCAGAATCTTTTCTTTCGTCTTGACTTTGGACAGGCTCATCACAATGTGTCTTGGAGAAGGTCTATTTGAGTTGAGGTGACATGGGGTTCGATATCCCTCTGAAAGGAGCGTGTCAAAATCTTTGGTGACATTTGGGAAATTTTCATTTATAATATTATCTAGTATGGCTTCCGTTCCTCTGGGACATTCTTCTTCCCCTTCTGGGATACCTATAACTTGTATGTTTGAACACTTCATTAAGTCCCATAATTCTGTCAGTGAGTGTTCTGCTTTCTCTCTCTTTTTTTTTGCCTCTTTAACTATCTGAGTTATCTCAAGAGCTTTGTCCTCTACCTCTGAGATTCTTTCTTTTGTATGGTCTAATCTGTTGCATCTTCTATTGCATATTCTATTGCATCTTTACATTCCCAAATTGACTGCTTCAATTCCTTTAGTTCTGCTATATTCTTTCTATATTCTTAATATAGTTCGTCTCTTATTTGATTCTGTTTTTGGATTTCCTTTTGATTATTTTCTACTTTCTCAGCAATTTCCTTCATTGTTTTTATCATCCATAGTTTAAATTCCACTTCTGTTGTTTCTAACATTTCTTTATAAGTGGAATCCTCTGTAGCAGCTACCCCATGGTTCCTTGGGGTTTGGGGGATTTCCTCTGGTCTGGCTTTTCATGTTGCCAGAATTTTTCTGCTGATTCTTCCTCATGAACATTTTCTTCTATCTATTTTCTTGCCTGCATTTTCCTTTCACTTCCTCTGCTCTCTAAGTTACCATACCTCTGACCTAAGGTGTTCATGTGACCTTTCGGGATAGGACTAAAAGGATGAGAAGATTGAACAGCAAGAAAGGAAAAACAATTAAAAAAAGAAAAAAGAGAAAGGAAAGGGGGTAAAAGAGACCCCCTATACTGACATAAAGAGAGGCACAGAAAGAGGGAGGCAGGAGTAATAGAGGTGTACAATAGGGTACTTTGACCTATACCTTAAAAACCCCCAACTTCTGGGGTTTGTGGGTTGATTGGTTAAAGGTCTGCAGCTCTTTGCCAGCCTGAGCAGACACAGTACCCCACCTCCACCAAATAGATAAGAAAATAAAAAATTCTATAAATCAAACCAAAATAAAGAAAAAACCTTACAGGATAAAATTGGGGAAAAAACAAATAAAATGAGCAGAAAAACTAGCAAAAAATGAAGCTCTTATTATTAAGGAAGGCAATAGTGAAAAATTATGTTTACATTAGAAAAATGAAGAAAATAAGAAAAAGAAAAATCTGGGGGAAAAAGTTGAAATTAAAAAAAAAAAGAAAGCAATGTATACATCTTGCTAAATATTGCCTGGGCAACAGGTGATGTTCTGGGGTATGAGATGCTAATCACAATGCTGATATAGCTGATAAGATGGAGACTGGAGGCCTCTGCTGACTACTTTGCCCTTTAACCCTGCAGTGTTGACAGCCTGAATCTCTCCTCAGACCACTTAAGAGACACTTTAAACCATCACCCTTGGCTAAGCAGAGGCTTTCCCAGGATAGTATGTGTTGCTAGGATCTCTCCTGAAGTGGCTGACTGCTTATCAGGCTCACAAACTGTCCTCACTCTATGCTCCTGAGGGTCAAAGCCTCTCCAACTGTTGAACAATGAAATCCCCACTCCTCCCTGGTGTCTCTCTCAGTCCTGGCCTCTGGGTGCTGTTCAGGTCACTTGATCACTTGCCCAAGGTATCCCAGCAGGGGCCTTGCTCTGGGACCCAAAGGGCACAGCATATAGGATAGCTCTCTGCAGGTGGCCCAGTCAAATAATGAAAGCTTTGTTCTGGCCCAACGGCTCAGTCCCAGACTCTAGACGCCACTCAAAGTCACTTGTACACTCGCCCAAGGTCTCCCAAGGTAGCTCAACCAAGTGCCCAAGTCCAAAAAAAGAAAACAATCTTCAGGGGAGGCCTTCCCTGTCTATAATCTCACTGTTGCTGTAGCTATAGCCACAGGCCAAACACAACCACTGGCCACTTCTACACTGCTTTTGTCCTACTACTTGGGTCCAGAAGTCTCCTACTGACTCCCTGTGTCCCCAAAGGGATGTTTCTGGGCAAAGCCCACAAGCCAGAGGTGCCTGGAGTCTTCTATCCCCAATCTCACTGTGGCCAGTTGAAAAGAAGCTGTTATTCAGCCGCCACCTTGCAGTCTAAAATATTTAAGACTTTTCTAAAATATTTAAATGTGACTGTGTCTTACCGCAGTTTTCTACTGAAAAATTCCTGCCACTACCTCACCTCCCTACCCTTCCACCCTCCTCAAACCTGGACTTTAACTCTCTAAGTCAGAACGTATTTAGCTTTATTTTCACAAAGTAATAGCATTTAACCAGGAATCTGTTCCAGCTTTTTGAGCATCTACTGATGGGTGGTGGGAAGACAAATTCAACAGACTAATTTTTAGTGACTGTCAAATAGGAACCGATCTGTCATTACAACACTATTTTTTCTTGATTCTCTAGAAGGGATGTCCATTTGTCACATAGAAGACACCCCTCTCTTTCCCAAGAAATGGGACTTGACAGGCAGAGGTGCTTTGTTTTTAATAATTCTCAATCAAGACACTGGGCTTTGGATCCTTTCTTTTGCTTCCATTTTTTTACCATACATAACAACTTGGCCAAAGAAAACTTGAGTGCATTGCCCTTCAAAATTATTTTTTTATCCTTGGAACATAAGAAGGAAGTACAGGCTCGGCGCCTGTGGCTCAGGTGGCTGGGATGCCGGCCACATACACCTAGGGTGGTAAGTTTGAGTCCAGCCTGGGCCCGCCAAACAGCAATGGCGGCTTCAACCAAAGAATGGCTGGGCATTGTGGCAGGCGCCTGTGGTCCCAGCTGCTTGGGAGGTGGAGGCAGGAGACTTGCTTGAGCCTGGTAGTTGGAGGTTGCTGTGAGCTGTGATGCCATAGTGCTCTGCCCAGGGGGACGGCTTGAGGTTCGGTCTCAAAAGGAAAGAAAAAAAAAAGTTTTGTTTTTTTTTTTAAAAGAAGAAGTACAAAATTAAAGAGAGAACACCCTGATAATCTTTGAAGTAAAAATGAGGAGGAGCTAAACATGGCAAATAGTAAGGCTGCTGGATTGATGCTGTAGGAAAGACATACAGAAACATAATATGAGCCACATATATAACTTTATTTAGTAGCCACATTAAAGATGTAAAAAGAAATAGGTAAAATTGATTTGAATAATACATTTGATTTAACTCAATATATCTCAAATATTTTAATGAGTAATTAACATAAAAACTACTAATAAGATATTTTCATTGTGTTTGTATGAAGTCTAAGACATATGATGTACACTTTTTGTACAGCATAATCTCACCTGGACTAGAACATTTCCAGTCTCAATATCCACATGTTACTAGGGACCTTGTATGGACCCCTGACTGTGTGTGGTGCTCAATTCCATGGTGGTGTCTCCTTGGCTTTGCTTTGGAACTCAGAGCCTGGATCTTCATATGGAAAGCCAGACTTAGTTTGTGTATTTTAAGAGTATGCTGTTGGTTTCTTTCTTAGCTTTAATCTTCATTTCCTCTTGACTCAGCCCACTTGGAATCATATCCTAAAAACTGATACTGGGCGAAAGGGGTTAGGGGAAACTGGATTGTGTCAGGGAAAGGATCATAGCCAGGCTCCCTGAATGGAAGCCTCTCTGTTTAGACCAGATGTTTCTTCCTCATATGGGAGGTCCTCTAGCTTATCTACTGTAGACTGAGCCTAGGCTTTAGTTTTCAGTCTGCACACAGGAATTCACATTGGATAGTTAGTAAATAATACACCTTCACACTTTATTCTTCAAAAGCAGAACTCTTTTCCCACACAGAGTTGCACATGGCTGGCAGTAAACTGCAGTGTAAGGGGCAGGTTCTTCCTGTGAGACTTGGTGGAGTGGCCAGTTGTCCAGTGTTCAGGGAAGGTGGGAATCCCCAACTCTCTAGCTACCTTCTCCTTTCTGAACTTTAAGTTCTAGGCAGGGATTCTAAATCTTTCTTCTTTTAACCCCTCTCTCACCAGGTATGGGATTCTTATTCTAAATCCTTGAGTACCTCTTGGTCTTGGCCTAGGATATAATCACCATGTAGGCAGCTATGCTGTGGGGAAATGAGCCCTTTGCTTAAGGTTGGAAGACAAAGGTTCTATACTTCTTTATGATGTGACTCTGGGCAAGTTTCTTAACCGCTCTAAGTTTTTGTTTCTACTTTTATAAAATGGTAAAAATGATGTTTACCTTACAGGGATGTTGGAAGGATTAAATGAGGTAACATATAGAGGATTAAACATCATACTTACTACAACAGCTACCAATATTATAACTCATCTGAGGAATTACTGAGAACAAGACATTCTCCTGGCAAGCCTGGAAATCTCTTGTGACTTGGAAGTAAGCCACCAAGTAACTCAGTAATCCTGGAGGAGCAAAATTCAGTCCTATAGTAGTAAGGCTAATGTTAAACATTAAGCATTTTATGGCAGTTCCTTGAAGGACTAGTGTGGGTAAATTGTGTGTAGTCTTTTTGGAGATCATTTCCCTTGCCACCCTTGAAGATCATTTCCTTGAGTACATACTCTCTTGGCACCTATGAGATCATTTCCCTGAGCACACAACCTCTGCATGTCTTTGCTTAGTAATCTTTCCGCCCATTATGTATCTTCTCAATGAAAGGACTTTGTGAGAAGTGCTCAAGACTATCCTGCACCTATGGTTAGCCTCACCTCTTGCAGCATGTACTGTCAATCTGTGCCTTGTGTGATCATTTATTCGGTCGTGACACTCTGTCTCAAAATAAATAAATAAACAAATAAATAAATAAATAAAAATAAAATAATTTTAAAAAGAAGGATAGATCAAGAAAAGACCAAGAGTTTTAAAAGGAAAATATTTCAGTTAATCCATTCTCTACCTTTTGGTTGTCTTTCTAAATCAACTGAAAAATGTTTAATCACATGCCTTTAATTCAATCTCTGCACCTCTGGAATCTGTTCTGCTTGGGCAAGAGTGTCCAGTGGTTCATTTTCTAGAAAAGTGATATTTAATAAGACAGATTTCCAGCAGAGACTCCCATTTTGTTTCAAATTGTGAAAAAAAACGGAACCTTGCTCTTGGTGAAGCAACCTTAAAAATCTTTTCTATTTTTTTAAACTTTCATCTTATTCATGGTGGTTATTACTGCTGTGTTAACTTAGCATGAACCTAGCATAATTATTTGGACAGAACAGACATTCCAGGATTCATTTGCTAAGAAACACTGACTAATTTCACTAACTACCCCAAACCATCCTGGAGATGTCACATGATAAGCACTGTGTGACTTAGTGAGTGCCACACTATCAGAGGTTGAGTGGAAATGTGCTTGTCATGGGGCACTGGGCTGGCAACCAGGACCTCAGTGCTAGTCTCATTCTGCTGGGAGCAATCTGTACAAATCAGGGCTATTCACCCCACTCTTTAGAACTTCAGTAGGGTGACCAGATGGCTCACAATGTGCAGCTAGTGAAGAGTATTGTGTGTGGCTAGGTGTCCCTGTGTCCTGTGTGCTGGAGAGTACAGGCTACAGAACAAGATCAGCTCCATCCAGACTGACTCGGGGGGGGGGGGGGGAGCTTATTGCCCCATCCCTCAGCCTTCATGTATGTAACATTGGGGTGGTGATAGACTCCATGTAATAAGACTTCAATGAAATCTAAGTGGTAAAAACACCTTAAGCTCTTAGAATAGAGTCTGGCATAAATGTTAACTGACCTTTGATTTAAATAATTCTTCTCGTTTGGGGTGGATTTTTCTGACAATAGTGCTTTTGCCTGGTCATCAACCCCAGCTCTCTGGAGTGTCCCCTGTGAATCTTTTGTGACTGTATCTCTTAGTAGTATTTGGTGGATGTTCCACATAGCTATTCGAGTTCTATTTTTCAGGATATGAAAAACCTTAAAATTTGTTATGAATAAAGCCCAAGCTTTAAATGCCTCAAATGTTTTTTGGTTTTAATCTCATGTGCAGTGGCTGCTTATAATGTGTCTGGCATTAAGTGTTAAGATCTGAAGTCCAAGTGTTAGGATCTGCAGGAGGCATTAGGTATGGTTTTACAAGTCATTAGACCTTGCTTAGACCCCAGCTCAAAGGCATGTATTCATTCATTCTTTCACTTTTCATTCATTCATTTTATTGAGCTCTTGCTGCATGTCAGTCACTGTACCAGATGCATGTCCATGGTCTTCCTTTTAAAGAGCCCAGGGGTTAGGGGAAGACAGAAGAACAAACATATACACTACCAAAGGGACAATAGCTGTTACAGTGACATGAACAAAACATGGTGGGAACACAGAAAATCAAGAAATTAACTGAGCTGGGCCTTGAATGGCAAATGGGACCTTTTTATGTGATTTTCTGTCTGTCTGCCTGTCTGGACATTGCAGGCAAAGCCTTGTGAAGGGGGTTGGGGTCTTGGAAATGAGAAGGTTTTTTTAACTGGTGGGAGAGAGATGGGGAACAATCCCATCTAACTTCCCACTTTCTCCCAGAGATGAGAGAATTTATGATAGATACATTGATTACCAAAGGATTACCACCATAAGATACTTAAATGTTAGTCTTAAAAGTAGGAGCATAATGGTTTTGAGTCCCCACCCCCAGGTATAGTTGCAAAATCATCCCAAAATGTATGAAGTATTGGATGCTGCCTACAAGTCTCAAAAAAGTCTTCTTTAAGGCAGGCTTGTGAGATGGTAAGGAGAATGACTATACAGAAGCTAAGCTATCCCACAAAATCAGTACAGTGAGCCCTGATATTCCTACCATCTAGATTCAGCAATCATTACCATTTTTCACTTTGCCATATTTTATTCATATATATGTACATGTATGCATATATGATTTCTGAAATACTTCAGCACACATGTCCAAAAATTAAAGAAATTCTCCTACATAACCAAACACCACTATCACATACAATAAACAACAATTTCCTAATTTCTAACACTGAGTCTATATTTATACTTCTTGCTTGTCCCCAGATTATCTTTTATAGCTCTTTATTGACAAAGCAATTATAGATTGTAATGGGTGGTATAAGCTTTTGTACCTCTTGGATGTGGAGAAGTCTAATTTTCACTTTAAACTGTATTTCTTTGAAGCCTGAACTGACACTAAGGCTTCTGTAAATCCACACAAATCCACAGTGGAATGGGATTAATCTGCTGAGGGAAATTAAAGGAAAGAAGAGCTGTGATCAAAACAATGACTGTCTAAGCACCTGTTCTCTTCAGGCTGAGTCTCTTAAAAAAGTTGGTCAGCTTTTTTTCCTAACAGAGTACCCTGGAGAGATTAAATTGACTATAAAACAAAAATGCTAACAGATGACACTCAATTTTTTTTGACACTCCACAGTGAATTTTAGTATTTTAATCAGATGTTAGGAAATAAAAAATGAGAAGCAAATGAATGCTTTTCAAAATCATTTTATCCCACCTCTTCTCACCATCTCATACCATATGAGATTCAATCAGTGCTGTGACAGCTCCTGCCAGGCTGCATGTCTTGAGCTGAGGTCCTTGTCTGATTAAGTTGCTTGGCCTGAAGATGCTCTGATCTGTGGGAAAATGAGTTGTCCCTTTCTACCTGGGGAACTGAGACAATGGTTAAAAGGAAAAGATTTATAGCAGGAGAAAAGGATTTGTGACATTTAAAAGTCTTTTAAATATTCTCGAATTTATAGAATAGTACAGTTAGATTTTTTTTTTCTCCAGAACCATGAGAATAATTTGCCAGCTCAACCTAATATTCCGTAATTCCCTAATACTTTGTTATTCTATATAACTATAATGTAACCTTCAAAATCAGGAAGTTAGCACTGATACATTACTACAGTCTAACACTTAGTTCCCATTCAAGTTTCACCAAATTCCTTTAGAGCAGAAAGACTTAGTCAGAATCTCATGTGGCCACTGGTTGTCATGTCTTTCTAGTCTTTTCCAGTCTAGGGGTTGCTCAGTCATTACTTCACTTACAGCTTTTGAAGAATGTAGACCAGTTGTTTTGTAGAATGCTCAAGTGTGCTTGGTCAGATGTCTCCTGTGACTGGATTCTGGATGTGTGTCTTTGGTAGGAATGTCCAGAAGGAGGCTGTGCTGTCCTCCGGACCCCTGTCTGATGCTGTGCTGTTGGGTTTTGCTCCATTACTGATAATATTCACTCTGACCACTAGGTCCTGGTGTCCACCAGTTTACTTTGCTATAATGCTACTTTTTTCTCTTTTCTAATTAATTAGTACTTTGCAGAGAGGTATTTTGAAACCATGTGAATGTCCCATTGTTGATCAAACCTTTTTTAATTTATTAATTTATATCATTATGGACTCAGGTTTCTAATTTGTTCAGTGGTTTATAATCTGTTACTATTGACTTTGATGTTCGGGTTGTAATCCCTTCAAGCTTCTGAGTCCTTTAGACAAATTTTCACCATTCTTTGGGAATTTCCTTGCTTTTGGACACAAAAGACTTATCTTGAACTTTCCCCACCCCAACCCAGAATCAAGCATTTCTCCAAAGAGCCTTGGTTACTTTTAAAGAAGAAAAGTATTTATGAGTCAGGTATGCTCTGTACTGGGCTCTGCTACTCCCAGCTCCTCTCATTGTGCACAACCAACCAACTCATGGTAGGTGTGCTTGTTTCTTGTTGCTGTTTTAACAGATTACAACAAACTTAATGGCTTAAAACAAAACAGATTCATCATCTTATAGTTCGGAAGGTCAGAAGTTTTAAAATCAAGGTGTCAGCAGGCTATATTCCTTCTGGAAATGCTGAAAAGAATCCCTTTCCAGGCGGAGGGAGGAGCAAGATGGCCAACAGGTACCAGCCTCCAACAGAAGCTCTTGTCCAGAGGGCAGGATAAAGTCCAGGAAATACCCAACAAAGTTGAAGTCTAGGAGCCCAGCAGAGAGAGAAGAGTGATATCTGCAGGACAACTCTGCTGAGGCAAGCTGTGACTCCCAGAAAGCAATATACAGGTACATAATACATCCCAAAGGAAGGGTGTCTGTCCCCTCCCCAAGAAAGTTGTGTGTTTTTCTCTTTGTCTGCTCCTGTGAGTTTCTACAGGTGAGTGGTGAACTGAGGACCTATTGTTTCACCCCACATGTGAGAGCTACAGAAAGAGGGGTCTACTCCCCTTGAGGGACCCTGCTGAGACAGAAAGAGAGGAAGTTACTAACTTAATGGGACATCTCAAACAGATGGAAAAGGAAGAACATTACAATCCCAAATCAAGCAGAAGAAAAGAAATAACCAAAATTAGAGCAGAATTAAACAAAATTGAAAACAAAAGGATTATACAACAGAACAATAAATCCAAAAGTTGGTTTTTTGAAAAGGTCAATAAAATAGATAAACCTTGGGCCAACCTAACCAAGAAAAAAAGAGTAAAATCTCTAATCTCATCAATGAGAAATGGTAAAGATGAAATAACAAGAGACGGCTTAGAAATTCAAAAATCCTTAGTGAATATTACAAAAAACTTTATTTCCAGAAATATGAAAATCTGAAGGAAATCAACCAATATTTGGAAGCACGCCACCTCCCAAGACTGAGCCAGAATGAAGTGGAAATGTTGAACAGGCCTATATCAAGTTCTGAAATAGCATCAACCATACAAAATCTCCCTAAAAAGAAGAGCCCAGGACCATATGGATTCACATCAGAATTCTACCAAACCTTTAAAGAGGAACTAGTACCTTAATTCTCAACCTTTTCCAAAATATAGAAAAAGACAGAATACTACCCAACACATTCTATGAAGCAAACATCACCTTGATACCCAAACCAGAAAAAGACACAACAAGAAAAGAAAATTATAGACCAATATCACTAATGAATATTGATGTGAAAATATTCAACAAAATCCTAACCAACAGAATCCAGCAACACATCAAACAAATTATACACCACTACCAAGTGGGTTTTATCCAAGGATCTCAAGACTGGCACAACATATGTAAATCTATAAACATAATTCATCACATAAATAAATTAATAAACAAAGACCCTATGATTCTCTCAATTGATGCAGAAAAAGGTTTTGATAATATCCAGCATGATCAGAACACTTAAGAAAATTGGTATAGAAGGGACATTTCTTAAACTAATAGAGGCCACCTACAGCAAACCCACAGTCAATATTGTACTGAATGGAATTAAATTGAAATCATTTCCCCTCAGATCAGGAACAAGGCAAGGGTGCCTATTATCTCCATTGCTCTTAAACATTGTAATGGAGGTTTTAGTCATTGCAATTAGAAAAGAAAAGGTGATCAAGGCTATCCATATAAAGTCAGAGGAGACTAAACTTTCACTTTTCTCAGATGAAATGATTGTATATCTGAAAAACACCAGGGATTCTACTACAAAACTCTTTGAAGTAATCAAGGAATACAGCAGAATCTCAGGTTACAAAATCAAAACTCATAAATCAGTAGCCTGTATATATACCAACAGCAGCCAATCCAAAAAAAACACTCAAGGACTCTATCCCATTCACAGTAGTGCCAAAGAAGATGAAATATTTGGGAGTTTATCTAACAAAGGATGTGAAAGAACTCTATAAAGAGAACTATGAAAGTCTAAGAAAAGAAATAGCTGAAAATGTTAACAAATGGAAAAACATACCATGCTCATGGCTGGGAAGAATCAACATTGTTAAAATGTCCATACTACCCAAAGCAATATATAATTTTAATGGAATCCCCATTAAAGCTCCACTGTCATATTTTAAAGATCGTAAAAAAATAATACTTCATTTTATATGGAATCTGAAAAAACCTTGAATAGCCAAGACATTACTCAGAAATAAAAACAAAGCAGGAGGAATCATACTACTGGACATCAGACTATACTTTAAATTGATAGTGATCAAAACAGCATGGTACTGGCACAAAAATAGAGAGGTAGATATATGGAACAGAATAGAGAGCCAAGAGATGAATCCAACTACCTATCATTACCTGATCTTTGACAAGCCAATTAAAAACATTGAGTGGGGAAAAGATTTTCTATTTAACAAATGGTGCTGGGTGAATTGGCTGGCAACCTGTAGAAGACTGAAACTTGACCCATGCCTTTCACCATTAACTAAGTTAGACTCTCACTGGATTAAAGATTTAAACTCAAGACATGAAACTATAAAATTACTAGAAGAAAGTGTAGGGAAAACACTTGAAGAAATCGGCCTAGGTGAAAATTTTATGAAGAGGACCCCTTGGGCAATGGAAGCAATGTCCAAAATACATTTTGAGGACCTGATCAAACTATAAAGCTTCTGCCCAGCCGAGAACACAGTAAGTAAAGCAGACAGACAGCCCTCAGAATCAGAGAAGATATTTGCAGGTTATGTCTCTGACAAAGGTTTAATAACCGGAATCCATAGAGCACTCAAACATATTAGCAAGAAAAGAACAAGTGATCCCATCTTAGGGTGGGCAAGGGACTTAAAAAGAAATTTCCTTAAACAAGATAGGCACATGGCCTACAGATACATGAAAAAATGCTCATCATCCTTAATCATCAGAGAAATGCAAATCAAAACTACTTTGAGCTATCACCTAACTCCAGTAAGATTAGCCCACATCACAAAATCCCCAAACCAGAGATATTGGCATGGATGTGGAGAAAAGGGAACACTTCTACACTGCTGGTGGGATTGCAAACTAATAAGTTCTTTTTGGAAAGACGTCTGGAGAACACTTAGAGAACTAAAAAGACCTGCACTTGATCCTACAATTTCTTTATTACATATATATCCAGAAGACCAAAAATCACATTACAACAAAGAAATTTGCACCAGAATGTTTATTGCAGCCTAATTTATAATTGCTAGGTCATGGAAGAAGCCCAAGTGCCCATTGATCCACGAATGGATGAATAAATTGTGGTATATATACACCATGGAATATTATGCAGCCCTAAAGAAAGATGGAGACTTTACCTCCTTCATGTTTACATGGATGGAGCTGGAAAATGTTCTTTTTGGCAAAGTATCTCAAGAATAGAAGAAAAGGTATCCAATGTACTCAGCCCTACTATGAAACTAGTTTATAGCTTTCACATGAAAGCTCTAACCCAATTATAGCCCATGAATATGGGGAAAGGTTAGACAGAGGGGAGGGGAAGGGCGAGGATGGAGGGAGGCTGATTGGTGGGATCATACCTATGGTTCATCTTACAAGGGTACATGTGAATCTTTTTTAATGTAGAATATAAATATCTTAACACAATAACTAAGAGAATGACATGAAGGCTATGTTAACCAGTTTGATGAAAATATTTCAAACTGTATATGAAGGCACCACATGGTACTCATGATTGCATTAATGTACACAGCTATGATTTAATAAAAAATAAAAGATTTTATCAAGATAAGTAAAAAATGAATATAGGACAGTGAAGTGGAAAATAGTTAATGTGTATTTCCTTTTTTCTGCTTTTCCTGAGTTTTCAAAATTTGTACAATGAATGCCCTGAGGAAAAAGTAATAAATTATCCCCAAATAAGTAAATTATCAAATGATCAGTGTTTCTCTTGTATTCCTAATTATACAGAGTCTTCTGTCTCTTGTATCTGCCAAGTCACTAAAAAGAAACAGATAAGGGGGCAGAGCCAAGATGGTGAACTGCAGCCAGGTTTTTACAGAAGCTCCCATCCAGAAGGAGGCTGAAAGGACAGAAGCTTAGCAAATTAGCTGATGGTTTGGAGCAGAGACAAGAGAGAAGATTGAAGAGTGCACTTCAACCTTCCTGAGGCGAGCTGCAACCCCAAAAATACAACCAAAAGGTACAAAAT
>CAUYTI010072474.1:0-14471 GCA_963575145.1 Galago senegalensis | reverse complement strand
GCCGAGACTCGCTCTGGTCGGTGGCCTGGCTAAACTTCACTGATTATCTTATATACTTTCAAACATTCAGTAAGAATTTAACACATATACAAAGAAGTGAAGTAACATTAGGAAGCTACCATTTAAGATTACAATTTAGTGCGAAGGCTGAGGAACACATATACAATTGATTTTGTTTAGAGTAAAAACATAAGAGAGACTGGCTGTCTGTCCTTGCTAGCCCAAATCCAACTCGGGATTATGATGTTAATGAAGGAGGAAGGCAGAGAATAAAACCCAATGCTCGAAGACCAGTCTGTTCACCCCCAGCTGCAACCCTGGCTGATTCTCCACACCTCCTAGGGAGAGACATTTCTGCATATTCCTGCATATCTATAGGCAGGTACAAAAGCTCGATCTTCAAAAAAATGCTTCTCAAAACCAATCTCCTAAAGGAACACATTAAAGCGAACTGCCATGTCTGAGCAAGGAGAGCTTATCTCCTACATCATAGTGAGAACGCTTAACATGAGATCTACCCTCTTAAACTTTAAATGTACACTACTGTATTGTTAACTATAGACACAATATTATACAGCAGATCTCCATAACTTATGTATAGTGCATAATTGAAAACAAATTGAACCATTATTCTTGCCATCTTGTAGTATTTCCACAGCAAAAGATACTTTATTTTATTTTTATTTCAGGTTAACATGAGGGTACAAACAACTAGGTTACAATATTTGAGTTTGTTAAGTAGAGTCCTTCTTGTAGTTGTATCCCTCACTCAAAAGGTGTGTCATATACCCTTACATTGTGTCCATTACGTGGGAGCACACAAATCCCCTCCATGGCTCCCCTCTCACCCCTCCATTTTTCCCCTTTGCCCAACGTGCTTCCACTACCCATGAGCTGACAGTCAGATCTGCCTCTATACTGACCAAACACTCCAGCAACGCAACTCCTCCCAAGACCTTCTGCAGAATTCAGGGTGGCTGTTTTCTCTAGCTATATACATCTTTGCATGTCCTTATTTGGGCTACACGTTTCTTCCAATTATATACTTCCTGACAATTCCTCCCCCTAGATTAAGTGTATCCTCTACCCTTGAAAATAATGCTGAATTCTGTCTTATTCTTGCTATGTCCTGCATCGAGAAACCTGTACAATCCTTCCCTAGGGTGAATGCTTCCTCTAGCCACGAACTTTCAGCCAGTTTCTCCAGTTGTGCACTCCATGTTTGCAGACGGTTTTGAGTCCTCCCGTATGCATTGCCCACATCTTCTCTCCCTTTGGGATCCTTGCATGGAATGGCTGGAATAGCTGTTTCCTATATGCATTGAATTTCGGCCAATCCTAACTTATGCTGAATGCTAGCTACCTCTTCTCGAGCACCATCTGCTTTCTTCTCTAATTTTCATGCTAGGATTTTTAGTTTATTTGTTTGTTTTTTGTTTGTTTTAGAAACTGGAATACTCCATCAAACTTTCTACTCACCACCATGTCTTGTTTTACACTGCATGCTTCCTCACCCATATTTTTTCTAACTTGTCTTCCTCAGTCTTTGTGAACCCTCTATTCTTGGACCCAGTGATGGTTGCCTCACAGGCACTCATGTATTTCTTGCTGATTCTTACATAGGCTCCCTGCATGTTTCACTCATGCACTTCCTGTAGTTTTCCCCTTCCTATACTGTACCTGCTGCCATTTCCTCCACTAAGCTGGAATCTCCATCTACTAATTAACTGCCCACTTGATCATATTAGTGACTGGATGTTTTTTCCACCCATGTATTTTTGCAGCTTCCTCCTTTCTTCTGGATGTTCCCTCTTCCCAAGCACCTCCAACTATATCAGCCTCTAGAATGGCTGGACTTTTCTAATTGTGGATCATCTTTCAGTAACTTCCTTAATATGGCTTCAGCCTGCACATCTGCTCACCTTAACATGTTCTATCGTATGCTAGCTGAATTCTCCACTCATGAACTTTTAGTCTTGTGTTTGATTGGATGGTCTCTCCACCATTATCTGGCTAATCAGTTCTACCACAGACTGACTGTATGTTCCCTCCTCCATTGCACTTCTTAATGAGATATCACTTGATCTGGATGCTTCCTCCTCCCATGAACCTCATGGTGGATTTTTCCAGACTGACTGTACCCTTTAACCACACACATCTTACCTGGGTTAATGATAGCTTGGTATATATTTTACCCATGCATTTCCTGCTACAACCTTCCCTCTGCTAGTTGAAACCTCATCCATGCATTTCCTGATATTTCCCTAAGCCAGCTGTACTCTATAGGCATGTCTTTCCATACATTGGGTGATCTACTTACTATTCACTTTGTGATGATCCTCCCCCATGCTGTGTGGATTTTGCACATAGGCAACTATTGCAGTGTCTTGTGTTAGGCTGGTTTCTCTGTCCAGTAAAGCACCACTTCCCGATGCCTATCCTAGCCTAGATACTGTCACCATCTATGTACATCTTGCCATGACCTTGAAGTTGATTGCAGCTTCTTTTAATGAACCTTCTCACAAATCCTACTTTTGGCCAAAATTCTCTCTCCACCTATGCACTTCCTGCCAGCATATCCTCTTGAATGCTTGCCCTTTATATTCATGAATGTTTTCCCTAGGCTTGAAGCTCCTTACCACTATATACTTTCTGCCTGGTTGTCACTCTGCACTCAAGCACAACTTTCCAAGTTTCCCACAAGGCTGGATGCACCTGCCAGCCATGCCACATCTGTCATATCCTTGCCTTTTCAGCCTACTTTCTAAAAACTTGCAGAATATTCTTCTAGCTTGGATATTGTTTTCATCTGTGCAGCTCCTGCCACGTCCTTTAGGCTGGCTGCACCCTGCACCATATGTGTACTATGGGGCCTCACCTAGAATGGATGAACCCTTCACTGATGTAGTTATTTTTTTATTTTATTATAAATTGAAAATTTATAACTTTATATGAGGTCTAAAAATTACATTTGTAAACATCCTAGAACACTCCTTGCTGAATATCACTATGGTTGCTTTCAAGGTACTCCCTCTGAGAAGCTATGCACCAATGCCAGTGCCTAATCCACCCTTCAATGCAATTTTGGAACTTTTCTTTTGAAATGACCATCATAGCTGTCATTGTACAAAGGTGCATGACAATTAAGTTCACAAACTTGCCACTGTGTGCTTACTTTGGCAGCATGGTACAAACAACGTGGTATATCAGTGTCTCACAGCTGTATTTGTGTTGATGTGTGGCGGTGTCTTGCTGAGTGGCCTTCACTGTTTGTGCATGTTTTCGTGTGCCATATGATGATAGCAGTGATGGCCATTCCAGAAAAAGAGTTCCAAAATTGCTTTTAAGGGTGGACTGGGCACTAGTATCGGTGCATAGCTTCCTGAAGGGAGTACTTCAAAGGTTACTGTAGTGCTGTATAGTAGTGAGGTATGTAGCAATTAAAAAAATATATTTTGGGGCAGTGCCTATGGCTCAAGGGAGTAAAGCACTGGCCCCACATAGTGGAGGTGGTGGGGTTTGAACCCCAGCCAAAAACTGCTAAAAGGAATATTTTTTTTTTTGAGACAGAGTCTCACTCTGTTGCCTAAGCCAGAGTGCTGTGGCCTCAACCTAGTTCACAACAATGTAAAACTCCTAGGTTCAAGTATTCTCCCACCTCAGCCTCTGAAATAGCTGGGACTACAGGTGCTCACCACAACACCATGCTAATTTTTCTATTTTTAGTAGAAACAGAGTCTTGCTCTTACTCAGGCTGGCTTCAACTCCTGAGCTCAAGTGATCCTCCCACCTCAGCCTCCTAGAGTGCTAGGATTATAGGCACAAGCCACCCTGTCTGGCCAATGCATCAATATTTCTAGTACAAGTTTACAAACTTAATTGTCAGATCGTGTGTGTGTGTGTGTGTGTGTGTGTGTGTGTTGGACAGGAACACACAAAAAAAGAAAATGAGTATCACACCATTATTGTATGTGATAACTGCATGGAACATATGAACATGGCAAAGAAAAAGAACTTTTTACTACCTAGGTAGATGTTTGGGGGCAGGAATATGAATATGGCAACTAGGAGGAGCGTCTCATGATTACCACTGTGGATAACTGGGCGGGGGATGTGAAGTGGGCAAAGAAGAGTCTCAAACAAGCAATCTAGGTAGAAGTATATAGGTGGGGACGAAGTCAGCCTGGGGGATAACCTGGTAGGAGTTCTATGAGTCTAGGGTGTAGTCACCCTAGGGGAGAATATGTGTGTGTGGTTGTGTGTGTGTGTGTGTGTGTGTGTGTATATACAGGGTAAAAAATGATGCTATGATTTGTAATGTATTTAAATCAAGCTAATTAACATATCCATCACTTCAAATGCTTATCTTTTTCTGTGGTAAGAACATTTGAAATTTACTGTCTTAGCAATTTTGCAAAGTAGAATAAACTATTATTATTATTATTATTATTATTATTATTATTATTATTTGAAACAGAGTCTCACTATGTCACCCTTGGTACAGAGCCGTGGCATCACAGCTCACAGCAACTTCAAACTCTTAGGCTTAAGCGATTCTCTTGCCTCAGCCTCCCAAGTAACTGGACTACAGGTGCCTGCCACAATGCTCGGCTATTTTTTGGTTGTAGTTGTCATTGTTATTTAGCAAGCCAGGGCTGGGCTGGAACCCACCAGCCTTGGTGTATGTGGCCGGCACCCTACTCACTGAGCTATGGGTGCTGAGCCAGAATAAACAATTATTAACTATATTCACCATATTATATAATAGATCTCAAAAAAATTAGCCCTCCTGTGTAACTGGGACTTTTTACCCTTTGACTATCATCTCTTTACTCCCTATGACCCCTAGCCAAAAGAAATTTGCATTTCTTAATGATTAGTGATGTTGAGCATTTTATCATATTTCTTTCTGGCCATTTGTATGTCTTGTTTTGGGAAATTTGTATTCAAATCCCATTCCCATTTTTTTTAATTAAGTTATTTGTTTTCTTGCTGAGTTGAGTTTTTTATATGTACATTGGATATTAACCCTTTATTGGATGCATAGTTTTTCTCGCAATTTGTAGATATTTCTGCAAACTATTGATTGTCTGCTTTCTTGTGTAGAACCATTTTAGTTTGATGTAATCACATTTATCCATTTTTTTCCTTTTTTGCCTATGCTTTTGAAGTCAGATCCAAAAAATTATGGCCCAGAAAAATGTTATGTAGTTTTTCCCCTATGTTTTTTTTTTCTTAGCAGTTTTACAGTTTCTGGTCTTACATTTAATCTTTAATCCATTTTGAGTTCATTTTTGTGCATGGTATGATGTAAGGGTCCAGTTTCATTCTTTTGCATGTGGATATCCAGTTTTCCAATACCAGTTATTGCCAAAACTGTCCTTTTCCCACTGTGTATTCTTGGCATATATGTCTTAAATAAATTGATAATACATGAGTTGGTTCAGTTCTGTTCCATTGGTCAATGTATCTATTTTTATGTCAGTACTATGCTGTTTTAGTTACTATAGCTCTGTAGTATTTCTTGAAATCAGATAGTATGATATCCCCAGCTTTGTTCTTTTGATCATGATTTCCTTGGCTCTTCTTGGTCTTTTCTGCTTCCATATGAGTTTTTGGATGTTATTTTTTTCTATTTCCAGAAAAAAAATAATTTTTATAGGGATTATGTTAATTCCATAGGTCACTTTGCGTTGTATGGACATTTTAACAATATTTCTTTTTTTCTAATCCATGAACATGAGATATAGTTCCTTTGTATTATTTTTTTTTTTGTCTTCTTACTTATGTACTTCTTTTTGGAATTCCCTTAGGCTTACTGCTCCATGCACTTATCCATCTCTAGCCAAATAACAATGGCTAGAGGCTAAATGATTCTCTCTCCCATTCACTTCCTGGCAGAACATATATTAGGCTGGGTGCAGCCTCCTTCTGTGTACATCAAGCGAAGTTTATCTCTAGACTGCATGCTTTTTCTACTGATGCAACTACTCTCATATCCCCACTCCCCACTCTCATCCTCCATTGGCTGAGCTCTCCAGGTATGCATCTCTTCCCAGATTCTCTGGGTGCACTCTGCACCTATGCATCTCCTGGTGGGCATTTCTTTAGGCAGGATGTCTCTTTGAATGTCTCTATTGTTGTGTTCTCTGCAATCCTGAGTACTTTCTTCATCCAACTACTGGTATCTGTACATACCCTAGGCTGGCTACATCAACCATGAACCTTCTCTCATATCCTAACCATAAGTTGTTTGTGCCTTCTTCCCATGTATTTCCCATGAGTCCTACCCCACTCTGGCTGTATGTTCCACTTATTTTCACCTCCTTATCAATGCACTTCCAACTGGATCCTTCTCTAGGATTTCTACATCCTCATTCATGAGTTTCCTATCAAGTTCCCTACTAGTCTGGCTACCATCTCCACTTATTCATCACCTGCCACCTACTTCCCTCATGTATACTGGAAGCTCCCTCCACCTATGCACCTTCATTCACATGTCTCCTAAGCTAGATGCTCCCTAGTGCCATGTATATTCTATTTTCCCCCTAGGTTGCCGTCACCATCTACCCATGAACTTTATGTGAATCCCCCTTGTCTTAATGCTCCTTCTACTTATGTACCACCTATTCAGTCATCCTCTAGTCTGACTGCCCTCTTCACTCTTATACTTTCTCCTCTGTCTTTCCTTATGCTTGATTCACTGTTCATCTATCTACTTCTGCTGCATCCTAGTCTGAGTTGGTTACAACCTACAACTATTCACCTTTTGTCTGGCACACTTTTAGGCTGGCTACAATTTCCCCTCATACACCTCCTGAAATTCAACTCCTAAGCTAGCTTCATACCTACCTTTCTCTTGCCTTACCTACTCCTAGGCAGGCTTATACCTCTACCCATGTATCTCACGTCAATCCTCCCTTAGTCTGGGTGCTTCCTCAATCCGTACACTTCCTGCCATGTCCACCCATATACTTAATGGTCCTTTCAACCATGCACCTCTTTGTAAGTCTTCCCTAGTCTGATTGCATCATCTATACTAATGCACCTCCAGCCAGTTGCATCTCTGGGTTTGCTTTACCATCCACTAACATATCTCATGTAGATTCTTTTTTTGGCTGTACTCTTCATCTACACATATTACCCTGCCAAGTCATCCACTAGGCTGGCACACTCATATACCTCCTGCCATATTCTCCTTTACGCTGCCTACAGCCTAAACCCATAGAACTTCTACCAGGTTATCTCCCAGGCTGACTTCATCCCCCACCCATATACTTCCTACCTACACTGCTTGTTTGAGGCTCTTCTTCTTTGCCCAGTTCACATCCCCCACCCAGTTCTCCATAATAGTAATCATACAAGGCTCCTCTTAGTTGCCATATTCACATTCCTTGCCCCCAAACATCTACCTAGGTAGTAGAGTTCTTTTTCTTTGCCATGTTCATATGCGCCATGCAGTTATCACCTACAATAATGGTGTGATATTCATATTCTTTTTTGTTGTTGTTTCTGTCCAACTACACCTAAAGGATCATTCAGAAATAGATGCTCTGACCACGCTGCGTTCTTCCTCTGCCTCATTCACAGCTCTGGTAACTTACATTCCTGTGAAGATAATATGATGCTATTTTTCTTTGCCCTCTTCATATCTCATGTCATTTTATTCCACTGAACAGATGGACAGGTGACCTCCTCATACCCTTTTCATATCTTTCATACAGTTATATCACTGCAGTTATGGTGTAGGTATTCTTTATTCATTTTACATTCCCTTTCTACTAACACCATCATACTGAAGGATGTGGGGATGTATGCTTATCCCCTTTGCCCTCCTCATATCCCCTGCTCTTTTGCAGCACCGCACTGATAATAAGGTGATACTGTTCTTTGACATGATCACATCTTCTGTACCTGTATACAATGTTGTGGACAGTGAAGGCTTCTCCTTTTTATCCAGTTCATATCTGAAGCCTAGGTACAGCACAACACTGATGAGATGAGGTTCCTCTGATTTATCTGATTCACATCCTGTGTTCAGTTTCTTATTTTCCTTGACATTTTCTTACCCATTCCTGAAATGTACCACTACAATTATGGAGCCAGACTCTTCTCTTTGCTCCATTCATAGCCCTTGCCCACTTCATCCATCACACTGTTGGTGGTGCATAGGTCCTGCTCTTTTACCTATGCATATTACCTGTCCACTTACACCAGTGGATGATGCTATGGAGACCTTTCTTTTGTCAAACTCTGCTCTAAAATTTTCCCACTGTACTGATGGTGCTGTGTTACTCTGATTTGTTTAATTGTACCTTTAACACATGCTTGCATATTACACAACTCCTGTGCATATAAGGTGCCAACTTCACCACTTTGATCCTTTCACATCCTCTTTTCTGACAGGGGGAGCTCCTTCTATGTGTTCTGTTCGCCCATCCTGCACAGAGATCCCACTGAATTGATGGTGCAGGGCTCTCCCCCTTTGCCTGATCACATCATCTGTCTAGTTACACCACTGCCTTGAAAGTGCAGAGCTCATTCTCCTTACCCATTTGAACCCGACAAACCAGTTATTCAACTGCACTAATAGAATATGACTCCATCACTAAGCCACTCACATACCCTGTCCAAGTATACCTAGCACCGATGATATGAAGTTTGTCCTCTTTGTCTCATTCTGATCTCTGTCAAATTATACCCCTGCAGTTCAGATACAGACCAATACCACTTTGCCTTCCTCACATCCTTTGTTAATTTATGCCACCACATTAATAGTGGTGTGACTTTCCCCCTTCCTTTCTTCACCTGTCCTTAACAAGTACACCTCTGCATTAATAATGCATGGTTCCTCCTATTTGCTTCATTACCTACTCATTTGCATCAATGCACTGATGGGACAAGGCTCCCCCTTTTTGCTCTGTATACATCCTCTGCCCTGTTAAGCACTATGCTGATGGGGCAGGGCTGCTCCTTTTTTAGCAACGTCCACTCTAAATAAAGTTACACAATAGCTCTGAGGGTATAGTGATCTTCTTGTTTGTCTTGTTTGCATTTCCTCCTCTATAAGTCTTTACTGATGGAGTAGGACTCTTCATTTTTCTCTTATTAGCTTCCCTTTCCCAGTTACCCCATGGCACTGATAATGTGAATCTTCTCTTTGCCTATTCATGTATCCTGAGTAGTTACACAGTTATTGAGGGTGAAGATTTTCCTCTATGCTTCACTTACATCCCCTGTGTCTTTTTACCAATATACATATGACGTAGGACTGCTCCTGTTTGCAATGTTCACATTCCCTGACCATTACTCCAACTCACTGATATAGTTGGTCTCTTCCCATTTTTCCTATTCATATTCTCAGCTCAATCATACCATTAAAATAACAATGCAGTGCTTCTCCTATGATCTGTAATTATATTCCATGTCAAATTACACTGTATGAATGCTTTCAAGGAGCTTTTCACTGTCTTACACACTGTCCTACCTGATCCATTTATTCTACTTTACTGATGGTGCTAGTGTCCTTCTTGTTTGATCATTTCCTCTCCTCACTTACACCACTGCAATGACGTATTGGCTGTTCCTCTCTGTCCTGTTTACACCTGTTGCACTGCACTCATGGTATTGGGATTTCCCACTTTGTCACATTTACATCTTCTCCCACCTTTTCCACTCCTCCTTACCTGAAGTGAAGACTAGAGACTCTTCCTCTTTGTACTGTTCACAAACCAATCCCAGGTGTTCAGTGCACTGATGATGCAGAGTTGTCACTCATTACCACTTTTACTTCTACTGCACTGATGATTTAGGGCACTCCCTTTTCATCATGTTGGTGTGTCCAGACTTCTTATTTTCCTGGACCGATTGCTTGGAAATCCCACTCTTTGACTCATTCAAAACCATCCCAGAATACTCACTGGACCTCAATGCCCTTTTGACTTCCTCTGTCCAGTTACTCTGATACACTGATGAAACAAGGTCCTCTTCTTTTTCCCATTCATATGTCCTGTCCCTTTACACAATTGTACTGATGGTGTGGGGCTCTTCCTTTGTGCTCTGTTCACATCTCTTGCCCAGACATACTGGGGCACTTTTGTTTTGGAGTTATTCACATTATCCATGTTTTACTTTGCATACTCAGTTATTTCTCTGCTTGAATGATTCTGTATTCCTCCTCTTTGTTCCCGCCACATGCCCTGTCCATTTACATCACTGTGTTATGGGGTGGGGTGCCTCCTCTTTTCCTTTTTACAGTCCCTCTGGTAGCACCAGTTTAATGATGTTAGAGTGCCTTCTCTTTTTTTAATTTCAAAATATTAAGGAAATACAAATATTTTTGTTACATGGATACTTTGTATAACACTTAAGTCAGGGCTTTTGGGGTGGCCCTCACTAGAATAGTGTTCGTTGTACCCAATAGGTAAGTTTTTAACCTCCTCTTTATACTATTTACATCCTCTGCCAAGTTACACAACTGCACATGAGTCAGGGCTCCTTTCTTTGCCTTATTCACATTTTCTACCTAGATATCTCACTGTACTGATGGTGTAGGACTGCCACTTTTGTATTTTGTCTTTTTTTATTAAGTCATTCCACTCCATAGGCATTTAGGTGAACCTTTTGTTTGTCCCATTCACACTCTTGTCCCTTGCCACTACACTGATGATGCATGGCTTTTTCTTTAATCTATGATCATGTCATCTCTCTAGTTACACAACTATATGAATGTATGAATGTTCATAGTACCTTTTCCCCATTCATATGCCCTATCCAGTTATATAGCTGTCTTGATAATGCAGGACCCCTACTGCATTCACGCCTGTGTGTGTACAGTGATATAGTATATACTATTGCACCAGTTGAGCTGCCCAATTTTCCCTCTTTGCTCAGTTAACATTCACTGTCCAGTCACACCACTACAATGGTAGGGCAAGACTCC
Organism: Galago senegalensis; assembly: GCA_963575145.1. NCBI lineage: Eukaryota > Metazoa > Chordata > Mammalia > Primates > Galagidae > Galago > Galago senegalensis. The sequence continues at coordinate 3,529 of CAUYTI010072474.1, read as the reverse complement.
TCCTTTATTCCTTATTCAGATCCCTACTGAGTTACATTACTGCACCTTTTGGGTGGGGTTGTTCTTCCTTGCTTTGTTCTATTTTTATTGTTAATACTACATGTAATGAATATATGTTTCATCATGATTTTAAAACACCCCTACCTCTCTTTTATGCTCTCTCTCTCACACACACACACTATAGTAGTTGTGGAACTATAGTATCACAGAAATGAACATCAAAAACTTCTTTTCTGCTAGAGATATGCATTAGGGATATAGTCCACCACGTGTCTAGCAGTGTTTCTCAGTGCAAGGGTAGAAATCTCTAAACTTACAGCAGGGGCAAAAAGAGACTTCCATATTTCTTGATAGAGATCATAGGCTTATTTAAATGAAAATAATGTTTGTTTCAATAATATTCACAATATTTTAATTATTTAATAATGACGGAATATTTCACACATTTTCCAAGACATAGTTTCCCACTTGCAAAAAGCTTACTGATTCCAGGTAGGATAAAAACAAAGAAGTCCACACTGAGCCAATTACAATGAAATTATCAAAAGCCAAAGAAAAAGAAATTATTGGAAGCCGTAAGAGAGAAACAACTCATCCCTTATAAGGGATCCTCGGTCAGTAAGATTAGTAGCAACTGATTTCTCATCAGCAACCATGGAGACCAGAGGCAGTGGAATAATATTTGAAGTGCTGAAAAAAAAACTTTCAAAACTTGAAAAACTATCTTTCAAAAATGGATAAATTAAGACATTCCCAGAGAAACAAAAGCTGAGGAGGAATCTTGCTAGTAGATTTTCCCTACAGGAAATCCTAAAGGGATTCTTTCATGCTGAAATGAAATTTTGACTTACAGGAACTCAAAGTCTTATGAAGAAATAAAGAATAATAATAAAAGTAATTGCATAAATTAATAGGAAAGCCAGTATTGTAGGTCTTTTAGCTTGTAACTCCTAATTTTTTTCTTATGTGGTTTAAAAGACATACATACAACAACAATTATAACTTTGTGATCCTAGACACACAACATATGAAAATGTAATTTGTGATAATGGCAACATAAAATGGAAAAGATGGAGTTGCATAGGAGCAGAGTTTTGAAATTAAGTCCATGTTAATTCAAACTAGTTGGTTATAAATACAAGATGCAAGTTGTAATACACAGCATAACTTTTAATAAAAAACTAAAACATATACTAAACAATGATAAAGGAATCAAAACAGTATGCTACACACGTACACATACAAATATACACACACACACAAAAGAGGCAGCAATGAAAGAATTGAGAAAAAGATATTATATAGAAAAAATAAATAGCAAAATGGCAGAGGTAAGGCTTTTTTTTTTTTTTTGAGTGGTTGGGGAAAAGGTTTATTTATAACAAAAAGATAGATTACTAAACTTCCAAGCTTATTATTCAACTGTCTCAGTCACATAGTCCCCAAAATACTGTTCCTTCCCTTTCCCTACAGAAGCACATTAAATTGAACTCCCTCCCTCCACTTCCGGGGCACCTCTAGGTCACGCTTTTCACTCTCCTCTCCAATGGCTCCATCTTCTCTGTCCTTTCCTCCTCTGGCACCACCACCTGAGTAGTGAATGCTAACGTCCCCGTGGGACCCTAACCGAGCCACGTGGCTGCCTGGACCATAACCTGACACCCAGAACTAGGACACACTCTTGGGTCTGAGTTAGCCTCAAACTCCGAGACACCTCCAGCTCACAACTGCAAAGCGGGTCAAGGACTGCGAAAACACCCCCAACACAGACAGTCCTCACCCCTGTCCCCAGAGCGGCCAGGAGGCCGCCAAGCCGGAGATAAGACTGGGAAGGGAGCTGGCACAAACCCCACACTCGACCAAGACCAGCAGATGAGGGGCATCCCAGGTCCCCTCCTCTTGCCCCGCCCTGGGCAAAGAGCGTCCTGCGAGCCCCCCACCTTGGCCCCAGACAGGATGTCCCAGCAAGGGCCCTGGTGCAGTAGCTGTGTGGGCGCAGACAGCATGAGAAAGAGGGACACTCACAGGTGCCAGCTCCAAGCCCTCACTGAGGTAAGTTACATCTTATCAGTAATTACTTAAAAGGTAAATAGATTATGTTTGCCAATTAAAATTTGGAAAAGAAAAGAGATTGATAAAATAGATAGTAAAAATCATGATTGAACTACACATTGTCTATAACAGACTGACTTCAGATCCAAGGACATAAAAAGATGTGCTGTGAATAGACTGGAAAAAATTGTAACTAGAGTAGCCATACTAATATCAGAATAAAGTACACTTTAACATAAAAATGTTACAAAGAAGGGTATTACATAAAAAGTTATTTATTTTGTACATAAAATGGTCAATGCATCAAGAAGATACATGGATTAGAAAACTTAATAGGAGGCGGAGCAAGATGGCGGAGGAGAAGCATCCCTGAGGCAACTCTCCTGGTGGTTTCAGGTGAGAGTGGGCTTGTTGGATCTCTTCTGTGTGGAGTCCTTGCCTGGATAGGCAGTGCAGGGTGAGCAGCAAGGAGGTGAATTGCTGGATTGGAAGAGTAGCCCAGAACCGTGGTGTCAGCCAAAGAATCTCGAGGCAGCAGCTGAAAGGGCGCCATCTGCGACATGCACCCTGTGGTGCAGGTCCCCTGGCTTGCTTCCTGAGAGACAGAAACCAATCCCTCCCCCACGAAGGGCTCCTGTGCCCAATTTGCGGGGAGTTTGCATGTCTCACGAAGAGTGTAGTGAGGTGTGGATTCCCGGGCGGTATTTGGTGGCCAGAAACGGGAGACATTTGGACCCAGTTCGAGGTGTTAGGGACCTAGGCATTCGGACAGAAACTCAAGGGGAAGGGACCCTGCTTGGGAACCGATCCATCCCATAACTTTGGAAGTCTGTGTGTGGAGCTGCACTGACGTAGCGACCAGCAGGGCGGATCAGTTCCGTCTTGCAAACTCCGAAGAGTCTTTTGAACGATCTGCTGCGGCGGTGACAATTGCAACACCTCTCTCCTCAGAAATAAACTAAATTCCGAGGGCAGAAGGAGCCCTCTGGCTCTTTTCCCTTGGACCACACAAATTTGTTTGAGAGGAAGCCAGGAGTTGAGTGTGGGGATTCGGTTCCCTTCCTACAAACACTGAAAAATCTATTGAACGTCCCGCTTGGATGGGTGGCAGCGGCGGCGGCGGGTGGCCCCTCCCACCCTGGAAACAAGCTGAACGAACCACAAGAGGGGCAGCCCCAGCTTTTTTCCCTCGGACCACAATGGTTCTCTGTTCGAGGGGAAATTGGGAGCTGAGTGAAAGTCTGGCGAAGTGCAAACTTGTGTCCCAAGTTCGGAGGACAGATAGAAGCTGGCGGCCAGGCAAGAACCAGATATAAAGTAAAACTCTCAAATGGCATCTCCCTAACACCGCCCCCAGAAGCGTGGAGAACTCAATCTGAACTGCAGCGATCTATCTAGCATCTGAAGTTTATCCAAGACGCCCAACACTCTGTGGGAACTGTTATAGAGAGAATCTGGCATCCTACCAGCAAAGATT
>CAUYTI010072470.1:0-35448 GCA_963575145.1 Galago senegalensis | reverse complement strand
CTCCCAAGTAGCTGGGACCACAGGCGCCCGCCACAACGCCCGGCTATTTTTGGTTGCAGCTGTCATTGTTGTTTGGCGGGTCCGGGCTGGGGATTCGAACCCGCCACCTTAGGTGTACGTGGCTGGCGCCTTAGCTGGTTGAGCTATAGGCGCCGAGCCAGAAAGTAAGACTTCTTAAAAGATACGCAATCGTTTCTTAAAAGCATATAACATGAGATTTACTATGGTTGTATTCCAGAAGGTCCCATCACAATTAATTGGATGAATGAAAGGATGATACCTGAGTGGAAGAGATTATGTACAAGACCCGTTTACAGTGTTGGCATGCAGTTGTGTACGTAATTCTGTGAGGAACAAAATAAGGGATGTATAAGAAAAGATCTACTTCACTCAGGGAAACAAAAGAATTAAGAAGAGTTACCAAATTTTCATTACTAATGAACAAACTATACATTACACACTGGGGTAGGTCTGAGATTTTTGAAAGAAGGCCAAAATGTGTGTGAAAATTAATATGGGCTTTACATTTCCTACCTTTTCTTCTGGAAATATTAAACTCTTATATTAAGAGTTAAAACCAAAGTTAACTTAAACTCTTTAAGTTAAGTTAAACTCATGTTAATATTAAGACCAAAAACCAATCGTATGTTTCATACTCTCTAGAAAGGGGTAGAAAGGGGTCCTTGTACATCATAAAAATGAACAAGAAAAGATGATTCAGTATTTTAAATATTTTTAATCATTAAATATTGTCACATTTCATCTTATTTTACAGGTATCTACAGAACAGTGGACATACAGACCCAGGACCCATAAGACTTTATCACCTTGAATCAGGGATTTACTTCGTATCATCCTCGGTCTTTACTTCATCCCAAGTGACATTTTTTTTTCTTTTAAAAAAAGAACTAATATTTGCCAAAAGACAGTTTTTAAAAATAATACTTTGCATACTTTCCAATGCCTAAGAATAGCAAGGTAGTAAAAAGAGAGTTAGACGATGAGGTTATTGAGTCTGTCAAAGACCTTCTTTCCAATGAAGACTCAGCTGATGATGCCTTTAAAAAGAGTGAACTAATCGTTGATGTCCAAGAGGAGAAAGATATAGATATTGAAGAAGAATCTGAAGTTGAAGATGAAAGACCAGCTTGGAACAGTAAAGTGCAGTACATCCTGGCCCAAGTTGGATTTTCCGTAGGTTTAGGGAATGTGTGGCGATTCCCCTACCTATGTCAGAAGAATGGGGGTGGTAAGTTGTTTCTTTGTTTATGTTTTTTTTTTAAGTGATAAATTACTGTAGTAAATTGCAATTGATTTTCTCAAATAGCTCCTATTGTTGCTGTGGACTCTTTATTTTTGAAACTATGAATTCCATTGTGAAACTAGGGAGACTTGTTTGTGGGAAGTGAGCCCAGCTCTGTTTTCAGATTAGGTTTCCATAGGAGCGGATTGGCCTGCTACGAGTACTCAGGGACTGCTTAGGAGTAACACATTCTCAGATTCTTCTGTGAGTGTTATAATCATCTCTGAATTACTGACTGGAACTTTTCTAACAAATGTTGCATCCTTTGTGCCAGTTATTCCATTTAAAGAATAACCTCCAGCCCCTAGTATAGGACAGTGCTGAGGAAGGAAGACAGACGACTTATTAACTCAATTTTAAGTTGCCTCACTTTTGCTGAAAAGCAGAAATTCCCATGTAATTTAGAATTATTATAGTTTTCAAATGCTGTAGTATTTAGGGACCATGTTCTATTTCAAAGAAAATGTTGAAGGAATTAGCATCCTTAATTTTAAGCCAAAATGTCCGCACCATCATTGTTTTTCTTGCTTGTATTTGTGCATGTAATTGCCAAGCTTATTTAGCAAAAAATATCCTAAAAATCTAGGGGGAAAAATCTATACAAAAATATAAATTGTTCAACACTAGTTCCATATTACATCAGAATCAAACCCAAAGTTAAATGAACAGCCTGAAATTTTATTACCTCTGTACATTAAAACTATTAAAGTATACGGCTAAAACTTATTATGCCATAATTGTGCCTTTCGGCACACAAACAGCAGAAACAATGTTTTCTACTAAAAAAAGATAAGGGGATATGGTGACAAAACATGTTTAATATACCTTTTAGTTAATTCAATCAGGCACAAAATCAGAGGTCTGGAAAAAGTAGCCTGTTTGCCAAATTTGACAGCTGAGGATCGACACGTGAAGCTGGTGACGCACTACCCGTCTTTCTACTGACAAGCTCCTCAGCTAGGCAGAGGCATTATATATGAATTATTTATCAAGTGGGCCGTACGCAACTTTGCACTACCCTGCTTTTTTGTTTGTCACAAATCATTCCATTCGCCAGGACTGGCAGAAGAGAGATCCTGTGTTTCGGACTTTCCCCCCGTAAGCCCTACCGGTCATGCTGTTTCGGAAGAAGTCTGTGCTGTCAATCTGAAAAGTCAGATTGATTTTCACTTAGTACCATTTCTGTTTTGGTGGAGAGCAATACAGGATTTTATATTTAGTTTTAGCAAGAACAATTTTGAAGCACTTTTTAAAAAAATAAAAAAAACTAATAGAGTAAATATAAGTTGATATGTCTAAAGACATGATACTTAAGGCACAATTATTAAGCTTAACAAGTGCCATAGCGCAGAGGCTACCAGGTCAGGTTTTGGAGTCGACTTGAAGTCTGACTCTTTTCCCAGCCCCATGCGACCTTTCACAAGTTGCCTCGCTTCTTCAGGACTACTTTTCATAGCCATAGAGTTAATAATTGTACTTGTTTCACCAGAGTCTTATAGACAAATAACTATATGTAATGTGCTTAGATATGTGCCTGGAAAATGGTAAATGTTCAGTTTTATTTTAGCTGAGACTGTTTTTAATATGGAGACTAATGTTTGAGTAATTCAAGTCAGAAGAAAAGGCTAAATGTCTAGTAGCAGGTCATTGCCCATGTCGCTGAAAAAGAATCTCCAGTGACTCCAGTCTTAATTCTGTCTCTCTCTCGTTCCTTAGTCCTTGACATGCACACATACACCCGATTCATACTCTAAGATTTGATGTAAGTGTCAACATTCAGTGTCAGTTCTTGGAAAACACTTTCAGGTCAGCAGTTCCTGAATGTTACTAATCATTTTAGAATTAGAATTTCAATAGTCTTCTTTTACAAGCTCATGCATTAATATTTTATATGACATACACTTTTGTAGAATCAACTAAGTAGGAAAGACTGAAGATCAGCCATAAGAAAATGGGATTATGTATCAACTACTCTTGAAGGGAGAGTCTTAACCACAGTCATTGCTATAAAGATATATAGATACTGAGATAAATAATTTGAAAAAAATCCAGGACTAGTGATTTCTGTAGATGAAAAGCTACCAAAACAATTTGAATAGCTTCCAAAATCTACTCAATGTAATTAAACACTTTTAAAGTAGGTCAAGAATAATAAATGATCTTTTACAAAATAGAGAATTAGTACCATCATTTACTTAAAACTGCTACACATAACAGTATCTAGTTGAACAAAACTCCAGATTAAAAACCTGAATGTAGGAAGCTTAGTTCAGAAGTTGTTTAATAATAATTTTCGTATGAATTTTCACGGTAGAAACAAATACAGGTTTTACACTTATCTTTTTTTATCTAAATAGTATAATTTAAAATTAACTTTGTCGAGCTATTAAGGTTTATTTTTTAAATAAGTACTTACATGTCTTCATTTGTGATTTAGCTTAAAGTTATTTTCTAATATTGAAACTTTATTATAAGGATAATATGACATATATATTTATAATAGCCATTAAATATATTAATTTTAATCGATATCAATCGATTTCACCACCTTTTCTCAGAATTTTGGAAAACAAATAATATTATGATTCATTAAGTGTACTTTTTATATGTAGGAAAAAATGACATGTGCCTTTGGTAGAAGTTATTTTGCTTCATTTTCTTTTTCAGGGTTGGCAGCTATTTCTTCTCCCATGATGGCATTTTATGTAGGAAAAAAAGTCTACATTAATACCATAAAAACTCATTCATTTTAATTTATCATATTTAAAATGTGTGATTTCAGTGAGTTGAGATAAAATTTTGAAAATGACTTTATAACCATTATGTAAATAATATTTCTAGGGAGTTTGTAAAACCTACTTCTGAAAATAGTAAATTTTTTTGTCTCACTATAGAGTACCATGGCATCATAGCTCACAGCAACCTCAAACTTGGGCTTAAGTAATTATTTTGCCTCAGCCTCCCAAGTACCTGGATACAGGGACTCACCACAACTACCAGCTATTGTCGTCGTTGTTGTTACAGTTGTCATTTTTGTTTAGCAGGCCTGGGCTGAGCTCACATCCACCAGCCTCAGTCTCAGTGTATGTGGCTGTTGCCCTACTCATTGAGCTACAGGCACTGAGCCAAATAATTAATTTAAAGAATCATATATTTCTATAAAAAATGAAGCCATTTTGCTCTTTCAATCAAATTAACGTAAAACTATTTAATTTTATTCTTTTATCATAATTATGATTATTTATCAGAAACTCTTGTAGCAGTCAAATTCAAGTTTCAAAATCTATAAAGTTTAAAGTAATGAAGTTGCATTTTCATTAAAATTCTCTGTAATTATATTGTTCTAGTAATAGTTTCTGTATGTCATACAGAAACTTAAATATTATCTTTTAATGATATAATCCAGATAAATGTAGTCTCTACCGTAACTATTAAAAACGTAACCTATTTTATCCTCATTTCTGCAGGTGCGTATCTTTTACCGTATTTAATACTGCTTCTGGTAATAGGTATTCCCCTTTTTTTCCTGGAACTTTCCGTGGGTCAAAGAATTCGGCGCGGCAGCATCGGCGTCTGGAATTACATAAGCCCGAAACTGGGTGGGATTGGATTCGCAAGCTGCGTAGTAAGTTCCTTGGTGGGGGTGGGGGGGTATGTTTATAATCTCTACAGGGTTTGCAGTGATACGATTCACGTTTAGGTACAACCTCTGAGTATGTGTTTCTACGCACCTGTTTAACCGTATTTCAAAAAACACGACTTTTGGGTATGGACTAATACCCACAACAAGCTGTAAATATTGATACAGCACACTCTTGGTAATGCGTGTTCGAAGGCCGCCCAGAGACATCACCTTTTAAGAGAAGATAATATGTTTAACTAAAACAAATGAGGATTTAAAAACAGTGACATGGCTCCTTATGCGTTTCGTCTCATTGTTATAAATGACAAATCCTGAGGGTTGTAATGGGCACCTGTCTTGTTTTGCAGGTGTGCTTCTTCGTGGCTCTCTACTACAACGTCATCATCGGCTGGAGCCTGTTTTATTTTTCTCAGTCTTTTCAGCAACCCCTACCGTGGGATCAGTGTCCTTTGGTGAAAAACGCTTCGCATACCTGTAAGATGTGGACAATGTCGTTCTGTGATTTATTTTGTTTTGTTTGTATTTAAAGATCATATGAAGAGTAAAGGCACAAGCTTTCAAGAATTATTTCAGCGATATCAGGAAAAATCATTCAAAGTTATTGTCAGAACAGGCTCTCCTCACTTTTAGGATCAGCGTTCTCTGAAATATAAGACTTTGGGGGCCATCTAATTTTTCCACTTCTCTTCAAGTCACTTTATTTTGCCATATGAGACAAGGGTAAAATATTGAAAGTCTTTAGGTACTCAACTTGACAGTCTTTTGTACACCCTTACTGATGCCTTACATTTTCATTAAAGCCAACAAAAAGTCATCCAAAGAAGAATCTGAATGAAAAGAATTGCTTTCATGTCTTTGGTTCTGTTGCTTTACAGTTTCCTCATCGTTAAAAAAATTCTATAATGCAAATAAAAAGTTTCCTTATAGTAGTGATGTCCAATAAACACAGAATGCAGCTCAGTGTGTAGTTTAAATTTCTCTACTAGATATGCAGAAAAATAAAAAGAAGCCAGTGGAATACTTAACCTAACATAACAAAAATATTATTTTAAAATACAGTTACTATAAACATTCTTAAATTACATTATTGCATTAAATTACATTATTTTTCTTGTCCTAAAGCTGAAATCCACTTTGAATTTCACATTTGTAGCATATGACACTTTAGAATAGCCCCACTTCAAAGCTGCATGTGGTGAGCAGCTGGCTTATTTGACAGGGCTATCTCAAGGAGCCTGGATGGGAAGGGTGATAAACCTGTTTTTTTAAAAATTACTTTGATAGGGCAGCACCTGTAGCTCAGTGAGTAGGGCGCCTGCCCCATATACTGAGGGTGGCGGGTTCAAACCCAGCCCCAGCCAAACTGCAACAAAAAATAGCTGGGCATTGTGGCGAGTGCCTGTGGTCCCAGCTACTCGGGAGGCTGAGGCCCAGGAGTTGGAGGTTGCTGTGAGCTGTGACGCCAGGGCACTCTACCGAGGGTGACAAAGTGAGACTCTGTCTCTTAAAAAAAAAAATTGAAAATTTAATTTGATAAGCAGCTCATATATTCTTACCCCAGAAACGAATGATAAGAAATATCAAAGAGGATATACAGTATGTTGTGTTTTCAAATGTTTGCATAGTTGATCTTTTCATACTTCATTCTGGATTTACAGCTTGTTGTAGAATGGTGGTAGTTTTCTAGGAAATGTTAAGAATTATCTTATCGCTCTTTTTAGTCTGAAATGATGTGTGTTACCTTTCTTTCTATAGTCGTAGAACCAGAATGTGAAAAAAGTTCTGCCACGACCTATTACTGGTACAGAGAGGCGCTGAACATTTCCAGTTCCATTGCTGAAAGTGGAGGCTTGAACTGGAAGATGACGGTCTGCTTGCTGGCTGCCTGGGTCATGGTTTGCTTGGCTATGATCAAAGGCATCCAGTCTTCTGGAAAAGTTAGTATGTTAGAGCCCTGTCCATTCTGCTAATCCCCATTCCTGTGAATGAACGTCCCTCCCTCAGTTTCTATTGCAAATTTCTGGGGGCAAAGTGCATGTAACACTTCATTCTAGGTATTTAATTAAAGATTGGTGAAAAGTGATGCTTTTAAAAATGTGTTAAAATTAAGAAAAAGTCACAAATAAAGATATAATTGCCTTACAGTAAAATCTAATGTCATTTATAATCTTTGCTTATCTCAACAAGATCTTCAAAATTTTTGCCAATACTTAAAAGTCTTTTCTTTTTTACTGTTTATTCAGTTCACTCTACTGTTTGAGTTTTTCTGTCTTTAGTTGCAATTACGGAAAGTAAGAAAAGTGGTAGAATAAAGAGTCTATTCGTTTTGTTTATTTTATCCTACTCATTTCCCTCTGCTGTAGGTATTCTAAGGAACAGTTGCATAAAGAATTTTAAAATAGCCTACGCATGCTGTGTTTCTTTAAGCTCCTCACATCATTATGTGGTGATGAAAATCCTAACAGGAACTCAGAGTAATGCAAAAGACTAAGATCATCTCTGCTGAGGAAAACTGAACATTAAAAAGGCTGTAGTTGAAAAAGCTATTAAGTGAATTTTAGGTACCTTGGTTTGTTGTTTTATTAAAGGATGTGTTAAGAAAGTAACATCTGTGCACTATTTTGCTTTCATTTGCTTTCCCCCCGTTATCACTGCCACTGTTTTAAAGCTCTCTGCATGTCTTTGCTGAATCATCACAGAGGTCCGTGTCTGTTCTGCACTCTGTCTCTGAACCATTCATCTCGGCTGTTTTTCTTTCCAAAGCAAAGCTCTGATCAGGTATCTTTTCAGGTCGAGTTATAACCACTCACCATCATATGCTAGCTGGGGTGGTAGTAGTAGAATAGTCATCATGTTAGGAAGAATAGGAAATGATAAAGATGGCGGCTCGATGCCCGTAGCTCCGTGGTTACAGCACCGGCCACTTACACCGAGGGTGGCGGGTACGAACCTGAGCCAGGCCAGCTAAACAACTACAACAAAAAAATATCCAGGTGTTGTGGTGGGGCTCTATAGTCCCAGCTACCTGGGAGGCTGAGGCAAGAGAATCACTTAACCTAAGAGTTTGAGGTTGCTGTGAGCTGTGATGCAACAGCAGACTACCGAGGTTGATATAGTCAGACTCCGTCTAAAATAAAAAAGATAAAGATGGTCCTGACAATGGCTAGACCGAGAACAATAATGGAAGCTGGTATTTATTACATATTTATTCTTCTCTAGGCACTGCTATAAGTGCTTTATGTACTTTATCCGATTTATTCTATAAACAACAGTAAAAGGTAATTGACCTTTTCAGGACTATTTTATAGATGTGTGAAAGAACACGTTTGAAAAATTGGGAAGTTCATCCGAAGCCTCATGGCTGGTCAATCCTAGTTCTGCAGCCTGTCTCAATGCAGAGCCCATGTTCTGGTGCCGCAACCCCACAGTATCACTTACCATCACGTGTGCTCACATCAAATAGTGACTCTTTTAGGGCAGAAGTCTGTCTAATTCACCTCTGTTTCCTGTTGCTTCATATTTAATTAAAAATGTTTGATGATTTTTTTAGCTTGAAGATTGTAGCTGATTTTATATTCGCTTCCTAGTGGAAACTATCATTTTTACTTTTGAAGATGTGAATATGAGAGAGAACGCTTCTGATTAACTTTAAATCTTTGGAAAGTGTTATTGTGTTACCTGAGCAAATAACTTCAGTCATTTGCTATAATGGGCTGTGTCTTTTACCATGTTTTGACATTATAGTTCATTTATAAATAAAGGAATAGATTCTTAAACCAGACCTAGCACATTTATATGAGTCTCTAGATAATGTCATTTGGTAGAAAGGGAACCAACTGTGAGCCAGCCAGAAGAGTTCAACCCCTTCTTACACTCAGCGGATCTGACTGTCACGTTTTGTTTCTTCTTAGTCTGTGTCTTATCATTACTTAAAGAATTATGCATCCTATTTTTACTATACCATCTTGGGCTTGCTATTCTCATGTGGTGTAATATGACCTTATCTAGAAAAATGTCATACAACTTACGTCGTATGTAAAATGTGTTATTTCAATGAGAATATTTTAGGAAGACAGCAGCATTTCAGCAGAATTTGAAGGAAGAAAATAGGTATAGATGAGGAGAAAGCTGACTCTAAGTGACGTGAACAAAGACAGGCAGTCTAAATTATCACCATCCCTCAGTCTAAAGAATGCACTAAACATGATAGGAGATTTATGGACAATAAGCTATGTTTGCCTACCAAACAAAAATGCCTCCACACAAACAGTCAGACAAGTACAGGACAGAGAAATACAACTTCAGGCTACTGTGTGTACAGACATCTGAGGAGATTTAGCTGCTGTAAAAGGAATGTGAGTCAGTCAATCAACTTATGATGTACTTGGTCAACACACACATGCATAGACATTCCATGCAAACCCTCCATCAAAATGCTAATTGGGGACTCCATGAATTAAAAGAGGAGTCAGGTAGTGTAATTGCCCTATGAACTAGGACACATCTCAGTTGAGCCACATGGACCAATTTTACTCAATTTGCTTACTACCTGCTTTATTCTAAAGAAGAGAAATCTCAGCCCATTGACCATTATCTTCAAACGGGTGAATCAAAAGAACAAGGCTGTTCTGTGTATCTAATGAAAACAGAACTATATCAAATATTGGGTATCCTGGTGGGTGGTGGGATGGTGGTAAATCTTCAAGGAAAACGATGCCTTTCAGGGATCAAACCAGAAACCATGAAATGAATTGCCCCAGTGGGGAGGACTCGGCATCACCCAGGATGGTCAGGCAGAGCAGGCAAGTGCCTTTCCTACAGCATCTCTTAAGGGGATGCCCGCCTGCAGGTGAAGGCTGGACATGAGGAGCCCTTAGCTTGCTTCTAACTCTCTAAGTAATATTTTCTACTAATTTCATAATTTCCTATTGTTACTTCTGCGGTCTTAAGTACTTTGCATATGTTAGCTTGTTTAATATTTATATCAGGCAGATGATTTGCATATTTTATCCCCATTTTTATATAAAGTTGACACGCTTAAGAAAAATAAATAATTGGCTGAATTAAACAACTCATGAATGACAAGCAGAGATAAAGCTGGTTGGGCAGCGCCAGCCCCATATGCCAGAGGTGGCGGGTTCAAACCCAGCCCCCACCAAAAACTGCAAAAAAAAAAAAAAAGAATGGGCTCGGCGCCTATAGCTCAACCGGCTAAGGCGCCAACCACGTACACCTAAGGTGGCGGGTTCGAATCCCCAGCCCGGACCCGCCAAACAACAATGATGGCTGCAACCAAAAAGTAGCCAGGCGTTGTGGCGGGCGCCTGTGGTCCCAGCTACTTGGGAGGCAGAGGCAAGAGACTCGCTTCAGCCCAGGAAGTTGGAGGTTGCTGTGAGCTGTAATGCCACGGCACTCTACCCAGGGGGACAGCTTGAGGCTCTGTCTCAAAAAAACAAAAAACAAAAAACAAATTATAAATACTTCTGAATCTTCTGCAGCTGGGGACAGAGGAAGTCTTTCAAAAGAGAAGCTATAGGCCGGCACAGTGGCTCATGCCTGTAATCCCAGCATTCTGGGAGGCCAAGATGGGTGGATCGTCTGAGCTCACAGGTTCCAGATCAGACTGAGCAAAAGAGAGAACCCTGTCTCTAAAACTAGCTGGGTGTTGTGGCGGGCATCTGTAGTCCCAGCTACTTGGGAGGCAGAGGCAAGAGAATCACTTGAGCCCAAGAGTTTGAGGTTGCTGTGAGCTATGATGCTATGGCACTCTACCCAGGGTGACAAAGTGAGATTGTCTCAAAAACAAACAAACAAAAAAAGAAGTGTATTGTGTGTTTTTTTTTTGTTTTTTTGAGTTTTTTGTGTGTGTATATATCTTATTTTCTTTTCTTTTTTTGTTTTTTAGACAAAGTCTCTTTCAGTTGCCCTTGGTTGAGTGCTGTAGTGTCATAGCACACAGCAACCTCAAACTCTTGGACTCAATCTATCCTCTTGTCTCAGTCTCCTGAGTAGCCTGAACTTTAGATGCCCACCACAACACCCGGCTATTTTTTGCAGTTTTTGGCCTGGACTGGGTTTGAACCTGCCACCTCTGGCATCTGGGGCTGGCTGCCCTACTCCTTTGAGCCACAGGTGCCACCCCACCCAGCTATTTTTTTCAGAGATGGGGTCTTGCTCTTGCTCAGGCTAATCTTGAACTCATGACCTCAAGCAGTCCACCTGCCTTGGCCTCACAGAGTGCTGGGATTACAGGCCTGAGCCACCCTACCTGGCCTATATGTGATATTTTGAGAAGATTCCATTTCTGAAATTCCATGTGCATCTCAAGCCTTCAGGGACATTTGATACATGAACTTGGCTAAAAGATCTCAAGAAGAAAGACTTGCTTTGTTTTTAAGGTTATGGGTTTAGTTGTCAGGGTTGAGGTGAGCTCCTAACCAGGTGTCCTCAAACTATGGCCTGTGGGCCACCTGCAGCCTGCCAAGGACATTTATCCCGCCCGCTGGGTGTTTTTGCTGCCACTGCCTGTCCTGCTTAGCAGCCAACTCGTCCCGGGGTCCGCACTCCGGCCCTCCAACGGACTGAGGGACAGTGAACTGGCCCCCTGTTTAAAAAGTTTGAGGACCCTTGCAGCTCTTCCTGCTACCTCTACTGTCGCTGGTGCTGCAAAATAGGTCCTGCAGGGGAGAAGGCGACTGGCTGCATACTCTTACTGGCATCATACTCTTATGGCTGCCCAATAGTCAAATTGCCCTGTGATTTCTCAGAGGGGTTCCTCAGGCAAATGAAATATGAAACCACCTTAAAATAAAATTACCTGGGTCTCTTTGGCAGGAGGGTTACTCTGATCTTAGTTTTTTTTTTTTTTTTATGCATGGATATTTTCCTGCTGTTTGAAGTCTAAAATTCTCTTTAGACTTTCAAGTGTGAAATGGCTCACCTGTGTCCAGAGGGTTCGATCTGTGGGAAACCCACTTCATTTAAAATCCAGGGCTCTCACATGAATCCAACTTTATTTAAGCCTGACCAAATAGGTATTGAAAATCTTAATGAAAGGAAGCTGAATGTTATTGGCTTATTTCCCACTTATTGAGTTTCTGTCACAGTTGCCAGAACAATGTTCGATGACTTAATTTAATTTACTTTCTTTCTGGGGGACCAGTGGGAAAGAAATTCACACAGAAATAGGAAGGCTTTAAAGGTAAACAGGTGAATGTCTGCAATGAGGATGTGGACGGGGAAGTCTGAGATAATTAGAAAAACTGACTGGACGGTAGAAAAGGGGCTGACTTCTCTGATAAACTTACTTGAAATTATAAATATTTCAAAAAATAAGTTGAAGGAAAAGTGATTCCATAACCATGGTCTACTAGAAAAGAACACCAGCTAGGATCCAGGAGACTTGGTTAGTGTTTCAAAAAGTCACATAACTGGGGCAGCACCTGTGGCTCAGTGAGTAAGGAGCCAGCCACATGTATTGAGGGTGGTGGGTTCAAACCTGACCCCAGCCAAACTGCAACAAAAACTAGCTGGGTGTTGTGGCAGGCGCCAATAGTCCTAGCTACTCAGGAGGCTGAGGCAAGAGAATCGCCTAAGCCCAAGAGCTGGAGATTGCTGTGAGCTGTGATGCCATGGCACTCTACCAAGGGTGACAAAGTGAGACTCTGTCTCTAAAAAAAACAAACAAAAAAAAGTCACATAACTGATTTTATCTGTAGTAAATGGTTAAATGTAGTGGTTAAATGATAGGGTGTTAGTGAACTGGGATTTTGGAACTTTTTTTTTTTTTTTTGGAGATAGAGCCTCAAGCTGTCACCCTGGGTAGAGTGCTGTAGCATCACAGCTCACAGCAACCTCCAACTCCTGGACTCAAGTGATTCTCCTACCTCAGCCTCCCAAATAGCTGGGACCACAGGTGTCTGTCACAACGCCTGGTTATTTTTTGGTTGCAGCCATCATTGTTGTTTGGCGAGCCCAGGCTGGATTTGAACCCGCCAGCTCAGGTGTATGTGGCTGGAGCCTTAGCCACTTGAGCCACAGGCACCAAGCCTGTGAACTGGGATTTTAACCTTAAAGTGACCACTTTTTACCTCTGCGACTTTGGATGAGCTGGACAATCTTTCTGTAAAATGAGAATGGGGATGGCAACCTCCCTATAGATTTGTACTGAGGATGAAAGGAGTACACATTTATTAAATGTATAGGATACTGCCTGGTACACAGTAAGTGCTTAGTAAATATGGGAAAATTAAAATTTCCAAGTAATTTAATTTTATATACTTCAGGTTTCTCATTTGTCTGCGAATACATTTTTCTGAGCTTCTAGTGTGGGTAACAGGAAGGTGAATAAGAAAGGACCACTCGCCTGAAGGGGTTTTCTCTCTAGACAGAAGATGCTGTACAGAGGACAAGGATGCAAAGCTAAATAGAAGACCCCAGAGGCTGCTTTTGTCTGGGGGGATAATGAAAGTCTTCCTGACCAAGGTGCCGGAAGTTATGTTTCAAAGCACCGATTTCCAGACTTGGGAATATATGGTGATAAAATTTGTTACAGAAAACAATTCTGGAAACCAGATACAGATGTGAAACTTTATTTTGTTTTTAGTTGAATAAAAAAGTACTCCTTGAATATGGAAGGAGTTAGCCCAAGAATAGCGCTTTAAGTTTAATGTGTTTCCTTTTATGAATCTCACTACACTGTCACCTTTCTCCCTTCCTCCCTTGCCCTAGGTACAGTTTTCTATGAACCAGCACCAGTGTTTGGGAAGGAGGACTTTTTTTTTTTAGAGACAGAGTCTCACTATGTTGCCCATAGTAGAGTGATATGGCATTGCAGCTCACAGCAACCTCCAACTCCTGGGCTTAGGCAATTCTCTTGTCTCAGTCTCCCAAGTAACTGGGACTGCAGGCACCCACCCAGCTAATTTTTTGTTGCAGTTTGGCTGGGGCTGGGTTCAAACCCGCCACCCTCAATATATGAGGCCGGCGCCCTACACACTGAGCCACAGGCGCTGCCCAGGGAAGGAGGACTCTTAAGGATGAGAGGACTCCAACTGGCAAAGACCACGGACAGGAAGAGGAAAAAGCATTTAAACAAAGGCATCTGTGTGTTGACAAAGACACAGGGCAGAGCACTGGACAGAAAATGCCAGCTCCTTCGTTAGGCAAATCCCCAATCCCAGTGGTGTAACAAAATACATTTATTTTTCACTTACAGAAAGCCTGATGTGGGTCGGGCAGTTGTCCTTCAGCCTGTAGCTATGCTATTTGGAACATGTGCCCACCAGAGTGCCTCGCAGGAGAGAAGGGATAGAGGTGGCACTCGGCTCTTAACTGTTCCCCTAGAAGTTGTAGGTGTCATGAGTGAACATGGCCCCATTTTCAGTGCCCTGGAGACTGAGGACAGAGGCATCAGAGTGAAGCTGTGGAAAAGCAGGAGCACTGCTGAGTTTGGGAGTTTGTGCATCTGTGGAAGGGAATCAGGGAGGTGAGAGCTGGGGAAAGGTCAGCTGTGGTATTTTAAGGAACAATGGGCATTCTGGGCTAAGGAGTTTAAGTTTCATTAGGGACACATTCATGTTTTTTGAGCGGGGATTAATATCAGAGTCTCCTTACAAAGAATAGTAGTTATGGCCTGGCACGGTGGTTCATGCCTGTGATCCTAGCCCTCTGGAAGGCCAAGGTGGGTGGATTGCTTGAGCTCAGGAGTTTGAGACCAGCCTGAACGAGAGTGAGACCGGTTTCTAAACTAGCCAGGCTTTGTGGTGGGTGCCTATAGTCCCAGATACTTGGAAGACTGAGGCAAGAGAATTTGAGGCCAAGAGTTTGAGGTTGCTGTGAACTGTGATGCCATGGCACTATATCCAGTGTGACAAAGTGAGACTCTGTTTCTTTTTTATTTTTTGAGACAGAGTCCCACTATGTTCCCCTGGGTAGAGTGTCATGGCATCACAGCTTTCAGTAACCTCAAACTCTTGGGCTTAAGTGATTCTCTTGCCTCAGCTTCCCAAGTAGCTGGGACTACAGGCACCCGCCATAATGCCCAGCTATTTTTTTGTTGTAGTTGTCATTGTTGTTTAGCAGGCCTGGACCAGGTTTGAACCCACCAGCCTGGGTGTATGTGGCTGGCGCTGTAACCTCTGTGCTATGGTGTCAAGCCAAGAGACTCTGTTTCAAAAAAAAAAAAAAAATTGTAGGAAATAGTCGCGTTAAGGAGAAAGCGCCTAAAAGAGGGTAGTGATTGTAAAGTGAAATTTGAAAGCCAATGTGGGAACAGAATTGATAGAAATTCTCAGCAACCGCTAGGACATAGGGGAACAAGGAAAACTAAGGGGGGAGCCACTGAAGATAGTCCTAAGGCCTCTTGTCTCGAAGGTTGGGTGGGTGTCATTAACTGCGACAGGACAGCACAGGAGGGGCGGGCTTTGCAGAGCTGCACAGTGGCTGTGGCAAGGAAATCACTGCTCTGGGGACGTCAGGACGCAGATGTCGAGGAGACAGACATCACAGGCACCGTCCCACCAGCACACCCGCCCAGTGGTCCCCTCCATGTGTGCCATGGCCCGTCTGCTCACTCGGTTCTCTCCAGCAAGCATGCTTCTTTCTCTGGCTTTCTTGCTAGTCCCTCTCTCTTGGAGGCTTTAGCAGCACGTAGGTGTGCTGAAGTATCTCCCCCCTTGAAACGCTCTTCCTCGAACCCCCACCCCTCTTGTTTCTACCTTGGTTCTCTGTTCTCTTCTTTATAGCCCTCCCCCTCCCCCCTAGCAGGATTTCCGTACTCCACGGCCTTGCCTCACGTTCTCTATTTCACACTAATCAATCCTGTCCTCACATTCCACTGAGAGCACCCTTGACAACATCAGCAGCGACTTTCATCTCCCCAGATCCAGTGGTCAGTCTTTGGTTCTCATTTACCTAAACTCTTAGAAGATTTTGACATAGTCAATGACTTCCCTCTTATTGCAGCACAGGCAGTCCCTGAGTTACGAACATCTGACTGACATATGGTCAGACAGTTAAGTTCACAAACTCATGCTAGAAAAACTGCTATCCATACCTCATTGCTGACTATGACTATGGTCACCTCTGCAATACTCCCCTTGGCCATCTAGTGGCCATAGTGGTATTCAGCAGTGAGGGACGACGGAGCACTTTTCCTAGGATAAATTTGTGAATTTAATTATCAGACCTTGTACGATAACAGTTCCGATGGCCATTTCAGAAACAGAGTTCCAGAACTGCCAGGCTCTGGCATTGGTGTCTACCTTCCCGAGGGGAGTTCGCAAACTTCACTGCCCCTCCTTGTGCAGCTTTGCACTTATGAACCAGAGGCTATTACAGGTAACTGCTAAATGGACCTGTTTCAACTTACATACAAATTCCACGTAAGAACAAACGCACAGTCTGGTTCTAACCAATGTCTGGAACGCCTGGCGGCTGTGGTTTCCTCCCTACTCTGGTGGCCCTTCCTTCCCAGGGCTCTGTCCCCTGCGTCTTTCTCTATTTGCACCTGCTCCGCGTGTGATCTCTGCTACTTGGTTGTAAAGACCATCGGCATACTCGGAACTTCTAAGTGTTCTCCTGTTTTGACCTTTCCATTGAGCTTTAGATTTGCGTCTCTATTTGCCTGTTGGACATCTGTAATTAATAGAATGACTAACAGAAACTTAAACCCAGCTGCCCCAAACAGAGCGACTGGGCTCTCCCGCCCCAGCTGTCCCTGTCTCTGGCTCTCAGTTTCCCCTCCTCCCCCACCGGCCACCACCTGCCTCTACTGGCCTTTGCAACAGCCTCCAGAGTGGCTTTTGTGCTTCCACGCTTGTCTCCACACCCCAAGCCCAGGATGATGTTTCCCTTTTAAATGGAAATTAACCATGTTCCTCCAGGGCTGAAAATGCTTTCCATTATTTTCTGATAAAACCTGGCCCCTTCTTTATGGCCACAAGGCCCTCTATGACCTCATCCTCCTGACTGCATTTATCTGGCCACCCTCCTCTCTGCTCACCCCATTCCAGCCATATTGGCCTCCTCCTGTTCCTCACACAATGGAGAGAAGAAAAGAACTTTTATCTGAGGAATGCAGGTCCTTCTAATTATCAGGCCAGAGATGTATTGAAATGACACAGCCATCCTGTCCTACTTCCTCCTTTGAGTTATGTATTCCTCTCTTGAAACTGCTTGCTGTTGCCACAAGTAGTATAAATTAAGCTAATGATGCCACATCTGACACTAGAACCCATAGCAGTCACCAATCAATGTTATTTCTGTAAACCAATGACAATGCCTGACAGACAACTTTGTATCAGCCTACCCCATCCCCCTTATTTTTCTCTTTCTTTCTTTCTTTTTTTTTTTTTTTTGAGTCTCACTCTATCACCCTGGCTAGAGTGCAGTAGTGTCAGCCTAGCTCACTGCAACCTCAAATTCCCGTGTTCAAGCAATCCTCCTGCCTCAGCCTCCCGAGTAGCTGGAAGATGGCACTATGAGCTGTGCCATCACGCCCAGCTAACTTTTCTATATATATTTATTTATTTATTGAGACAGAACCTCAAGCTGTCACCCTTCATTGAATGCCTTAGCAACCTCCATCTCCTGGGCTCAAGTGATTCTCCTGCCTCTGCCTCCCTAGTAGCTTGGATTTCAGGCACCTGCCAGAACGCCCGGCTGTTTTTTGGTTGCAGCCATCATTGTTGTGGCAAGCCTGGGCTGGATTCAAATCCGCCAGCTCAGGTGTATGTGGCTGGCGCCTTAGCCACTTGAGCCACAGGCACTGGGCCAAACTTTTCTATTTTTAGTAGAGATAGGGTCTTGCTTTGCTCAGGTGGGTCTTGAACTCCTGACCTCAAGCAATTCTCCTGCCTTGGCCTCTCAGTGCTAGGATTACAGGCATGAGCCACAATGCCAGGCCTCTGTCCCCTTTTGTTGCCTTTAAAAATCCACTTGTAACTGCTGCTAATCACAGTTTACATTCAGGGCAACGCAAATCTCCGTTCTCACCTTGCAAGCCTCAAACTTGGCCCAAATAAACTCTCTACTTATATTAGATCTGCCGTTTAGGTGGCCATATCCAGGGGTGCCGGGGCGTAGCCACCTTTCAGCAGCATCACCGTTCTCTTTGGCTTCCACTCTCGCCGTCCCTTGAGAGGCTCAGCCCCTTGCCGGCTCCGTCAGCTCCCTGCTTCAATCTCACCTCCCGGGAGACAATGCCCCCTGAAATGCTCACCCCTGCACCTTCGAGCCCCTTTCCCTTGGTTTGTTTCTCCTCCTAGTCCTTATCACTATCTATGTTTGAATTCTCCGTTCGTTTCCTTTTGCGGTGTCCATCTCCCCCCCTCACACACGAGATCCCCGAGGGTGGAAGAAACGGAGGAGAATGATCTGTTCTGTTGACGTCTGAGTCCAGCGTCGCCTCTCTGCTGCCCGACTGCTCGGGGGTGGGGTGGGGTTGGGGGGGGGACAGCTGCCCAGTACTCTCCCCCATCCTCCTGTGTCTGCCGCACAGTAGGAAGTCGACAAGTGGGTACCAAATGAATCAGTAACGAGCACCTGTTACTGTGCAGAACTGACAGCGAGTGGGATGTGACAGTGACAACTCCGGCACGTGCTGTTTGCGCGCACGCCGTAGCTGGAGACATTCAGATCCCGCACACAACGCCCAGCTACCCCATCTTCCACGCCTTCACCCTTGGTGACCTTCTTCCCTCCTTTCCCGGTTTCTCCAGCTCTTCATCAGACAACTCACCTGTTTTTTTTTTTTTTTTTTTTGCTGTTGTTGTTTGTTTGTAATTTTAGATTGTGAAAATTGCCTAACTTGGGGAGAAAAGGGACGGTGCTAGAGATCATGCTGCCACCTACAGGGCAGACACGGCAGGAGGCTGCCTTGCTGGCAAAGGCCCAGAGACGCAGTGGACACTTCATTAGCAGAGGGCCAGGTAACACCCACACCGCTGCTCAGAAAAACTCTCGTTCTCCTTGGTGACCCCAGGAAATGAAGGTCGCTGGGTAATTAGCACAAGTGTCTGCAAAAGATTTAAAGACAGGAAATCACATTTCCTGGATCTGCTTTTCCTCTCTTTTATTTTTTTTTCCCCCAGGAACACGATCCACAAAAGAAATGTGAGTAGTGGTTGTCTTTGGTGATGGAAGTGTGGAATTGTACCCCCCTTTGTTCCATTTCTCTGAAGTTTCTTCAAAGTGCATTATTACTTAAGTGATTTTTAAAAAATGATTTAATTTTTAAAATTTAAGTAGGGGAAGGATCAAGGCTGCTCCGGAAAATCGATGCCTTGTGAAGATCAAAATGAAAGAATTCTTTGATCAAATTCGAAATCAATTAGTACGTTGAAGGGTTAATAAGATATTTTGTGTTTCCTCTCTTTGAAGAGGCCTCCTTCCTGGGTTCAACTTGAAAAACAAGGCGTCGGCTTCGATTTGGAGAAATAATTTAATGTGACTAAAAGCATCCATTAGGACGAGCAGGCAAAATTCCAGAAAATAGCTGGATGGTTCAGTAATTTGTGATTTCTCTAGGTAAGAAGCTTTGAGTTGGGATGGTTTGCCCTGTGAAGGAGAGGCAGCCGCGGGAAGGGCACAGAACTGCACTTGGGCTGACACGCAGGAGAGCCTGAAAAGTGAAGGGCACGTGCTGATGTTCAAGGCCTTGGAAAGGCATCAGCAAAGTGTACAGGTGGGTCTTCAGGGCTGCGGCTGACACAAACTGCTTGCTTCCTGCGTGTCACCTCAAGCATCCGCAGCTCCTCTAGACAAACACATCATGGGAGCTGGAAAATAAATGTGCTTGTAAAATGGGGAAGCTTTGGGCTGGGTGAGGTGGCTCATACCTCTAATCCTAGCACTCTGGGAGGCCAGGTAGGTGGATTGCCAGAGCTCAGGAGTTTAAGACCAGCCTGAGCAAGAGCAAGACCCCGTCCCTACTAAAAGTAGAAAAATTATCTGAGTGTTATGCCAGGCGCCTCTAGTCCCAGCTACTTGGGAGGCTGAGGCAAAAGGATCATGTGAGCCCAAAAGTTTGAGGTTGCCGTGAGCTATGATGACATGGCACTGTACCTGGGGTGATAGAGCAAGGCTTTGTCTAAAAAAAAAATGTGGAAGCTATGTCATATTCAGTAGATCAGCAGAGGCACTCTGAGCTCAGTCACTAGAAATCTTTTAGGGAATAAAATCAACCACTACAAAGAGGCCCAGGCTGGGGTACATGCCCGGTACAAGAGAGAGAAATGAAGTCCCAGGTGTGCTTTGGAAGCCTGGGGGTTCCAACACTAGAGCACTTTCTGGAGGGAAAGTGGAAGTGCTAGACATTATGAGTTGAGCTTGGGATTAAGGACCAATCCTTGCTGGGGTATCCAGCCTTTCTCCTTCTCTGCTGCACTTTGGAAGAGTAAGAGTTGTCTTGGGCCGAACGTTTTTAAATACACAAACACTAATGAAAGCTGATGAGCAAAAAGACAAGGTCTGTGCATAAATGCCTGATATCTGACACCACAGGTAAGCAAAACAATTCCTCACGTAATCTTTAGGGGCCCGGCTGCTGATGGTGGGGTTTGCTCAGGGAACCCCAAGGACTGATCAGAGAGGACAAGTCAGGACAGGGCAAGCCTGGTGCTGTGAGCTCCTCTCTGATGCAGCTTGTAGATTATGCTCTGCGGTTGTGACCTGCTGAACATCATCGTGATGACCATCATCATAGCCACCATTTGTCGAGGAATTGCTGTGTGTCCCGAACTATGCTAAGTGCTTTGCAAATATTACCTAAATCACTCTTCCTCCAAACCTGATCAGTAAGTCCTATTAATATGACACATTAAAACAACACCCCGAAACCAAGGAATTCCGTTCATTTTTTAAAATTCACACAGCTAACGTGTGTGCAGTACAGTGTGAGTCTAGTTGAGCGGCTGGGCAGGAGTTCTCCAAGTCCACAGGTTCTTGGAAATCATGACTTTAAGAGAAATGATACACGGCAGGTCCTTGAATAACATTTCCTTCGACATCTTTTCTTTATGATGTTGATAATACTCCATTTTGCTTAAAGTGAGGTTTTCAAGACCCTGTCGACGATGGTAAGGGAGGACTGACTGTACTCTGCTCCTCTTGCTAGAGCTTGGCTTCAAACAGGTCTGATTGCATGCCCCTGCAGGAATTTTGATACTCGATACTTGCATGCTTTTATGTTGAAATCTAATCGTTTTATCATAAGTTAAACATTTTGCAAAAGATGTAATAATGTACACATATGTACTTTAAAACATTCTTAAAAGATTTGATATCCATAACATTAAAAAATATTGGATGATTTCTTTTACGCCTTTGAAATTGCATTTTCACTCCGTTTCTCTCTCACAGAATTTTATCCTACTGTAGCATATTTTTGCACTTCTATTTTTTTTTTTTTTTTTGTTGCAGTTTTTGGCCAGGGCTGGGTTTGAACCCACCACCTCTGCAATATGGGGCCAGCGCCCTACTCCTTTGAGCCAAAGGCACTGCCCTGCACTTCTCTTGTTCACTGTGATGGTTAGTTTCTATGTCAACTCAGCTAGGCTATCCTACCCAGTTTTTTTAAGTGACTCTAATCTAGGTATTACTGTGAAGGTATTTTATTTTACTTTTGACACCAAACCTCCCTCTTTCTCTGTTAGGATACAGTGGTGTTATCATAGCTCACTGCAGCCTAAAGCTCCTAGGCTCAAGTGATCCTTCTACCTCAACCTTCCAAGTAGCTGGAACTATAGGTATGTGCCACCAGGCCTGGCTCATTTTTGTACTTTTTGTAGAGATGGGGGTTTCACCAGTTGCCAGGCTAGTCTTGAACTCCTGACCTCAGCCTCCCAAAGTGCTAGGATTACAGGAAGAGCCACCATACCCAGCTAACTGTGAAGGTACAATGTGGATGTAGTTAACATCTACAATCAATTGACTTTTGAGTAAAGGAGATTACCTTTGATAACGTGGGTGGTGATTCATTTAATTACATGAAGGCCATAAAAGCAAAAATGGAGACAGGTTACCTGAAGAAGTAATTGTGTCTCAAGACTGCAATGGTAATGCCTATGTGAGTTTCCAGGTACAGCCTGGCAGCCTCTCTACAAAGATGTTCAAAGATAAACTAAGGCATGTTAAACAAATCTTTTTAAGAGGCAGGGTCTTGCTCTGTTGCCCAAGTTGGAGTGTAGTAGCATAACTACAGCCTGAAATGCCTGGGCTCAAGCGATCCTCCCACTTCAGCCTCCCCAGCATGGCAGGTCATGATGTCTGGCTAATTTTTAAATGTTTTTGTAGAGACAGGGTCTTGCTATGTTGCCCAGACTAGTCTTGTACTCGTGGCCTCAATGAATCCTCCTGTCTTGGCCTCCCAAAGTCCTGCACCCAGCATTAAGTTTCACTGGGTGAAACTGCTGTGAGTCACTGCACCCAGCATTAAGTTTCTGAGAGTTTATTTGTGCAGATAGACATTCGTGCATTGGGCATCTTCATACCACAAGCAGTTCAGAGCTCCACCGAAGAGAAGCAAGGGAAAGCTCTTAGGGGGTGAAGTAGAAGCAAGGCAAAGAAATCGCTGTGAAAAGTCCTTAGTTCAAGGGCAGGTGGTGGTTTTTGATAGGCTTCAAATAAGACCATTTATCCTGAGTTTGCTTACACGGGAACCCAAGGTGCTGGTATTGCCTGGGTCTAACAGCCTTCTATTAATTATTTTATTTTATTTTATTTTTTTGAGACAGAGCCTCAAGCTGTCCCCCGTGAGTAGAGTGCTGTGGCATCACAGCTCACAGCAACTTCCAACTCCTGGGCTCAAGTGAGTCTCCTGCCTCAGCCTCCAAAGTAGCTGGGACCAGAGGCGCCCGCCACAACGCCCGGCTATTTTTTGGTTGCAGCTGTCATTGTTGTTTGGTGGGTCTGGGCTGGATTCAAACCTGCCACCTTAGGTGTATGTGGCTGGCGCCTTAGCCGCTTGAGCCACAGGTGCTAAGCCCTATTAATTATTTTAAACAGATTCCAGGCTTTCCAGGCCTCACATTCATGTGAGCCAATTCTTTGAACTCTCTTTATCCAGCCTTCTCTTTCCATCTCCCTGTTATCTCGCTTTGGTGCTGTTTCTCTTCAGAACCCTGACTAATACATTCATCCTGGTAAACTGAACTGCAGCAACAACAGAATATAAAATTGAAATTAAAAATGACATATAATCATTTGGGGACAATAACATTATTAGTGTTAAAATATTTCTTTGGCATTGAAGTGTTTCTGTAATTATTAATAGTTTGGAGCTACTCAACTGGTATAGCTAAATTAAAACATTTGATTATTACTTAAAAAAAGAAAAACTAGGCTGGGCACTGTGGCTTATGCTGTAATCCTAGCATTCTGGGAGGCTGAGGCAGGAGGATCATTTGAGCTCAGGCGTTCAAGACAGGCCTGAACAAAGAACAAGACCCTGTCTTTATTAAAACTGGAACAATTAGCTGGGCATTGTGGTGGGGGCACCTGTAGTCCTAGTTACTCAGGAGGCTGAGGAAGGAGGGTGGCTTGAATCTTGAGTTTGAGGTTGCTGTGAGCTAGGGTGAGGCTATGACACTCTACCTGGGCAACAGAGTGAGACTGTGTCTCAAAAAACAAAAAAAAGGAATAAATGCACAGGAAATGCATTTTCCAAACTAG
The DNA here is from genome assembly GCA_963575145.1 of Galago senegalensis. Taxonomy (NCBI): domain Eukaryota; kingdom Metazoa; phylum Chordata; class Mammalia; order Primates; family Galagidae; genus Galago; species Galago senegalensis. Next base: position 11,830 of record CAUYTI010072470.1, on the reverse strand, counting down.
ATTCACTGAGGAGTATATATGTGAACTTATTTATGGGAGCTTTAATTAATTATTAAAGGAATTAATTGAATTGTTTGTCTCTTTGTTCCTGGAACCATCTTAAGGTTTGAGATGGGTGCGAGGGAGACCTTTCTTTGTAAACTGGGAGAAAAGGGACTGTCAGAGAGGTGCCGTTGTTTGGCTGTTATCAGTTATAGCAGTGATTTTCAACAGGTGTGCTGCAGCACCATGAGAGGATTTTAGATGTGCTGTAAAAAAAAAGAAAAGTATATATTTTTGAGACGCAGTCTTACTATGTCGCCCTGAGTAGAGTGCTGTGGTGTTACGGCTCACAGCAACCTCAAACTCTTGGGCTCAAGTGATTCTCTTGCCTCAGCCTCCCAAGTACTTGGGACTACAGATGCCCGCCATAATGTCCAGCAATTTTTTGTTGCAGTTGTCATTGTTGTTTAGCTGGCTTGGGCCGGGCTTGAACCCACTAACTTTGGTGTCTATGTCTGGTGCTGGGTGCTGAGCCTACTGCAAAAATTTTTAAAGATTATTAATTAAATAATTTTCAAAAGAAGTTCAGAGCACAGTAAGTAAATCTTTTTTTCAACTCTTTTTTTTTTTTTGATCAACATAATCTAAGTGTGCCCTGGAAATGTTACTGTAGGTTCACATGTGCTGTGGGATAAAAAAAGTTGAAAAATGGTGAGTTATAGGAAGAGTACCTATAAAAGTAGAGGATGTGAAAACTAATCCCTTTAAGATTTATCTGTGACCTTGCAACCATTCTAAATTTTTTTTTTTTTTAATTTGGGACAGAGTCTCACTCTGTCTCCCTAGGTAGAGTGTCATGGCATCATAGCTCATAGTAACTTCAAACTCTTGGGCTTGAGTGATTCTCTTGCTTCAACCTTGCAAGTAGTTAGACTACAGGTACCGGTGGCACCCGGATAATTTTTCTATTTTTAGTAAAGATGGGGGTCTTGCTCTTGCTCAGGCTGGTCTAGAACTCCTGAGCTCAAGCAATCCACCTGCCTCGGCCTCCCAGAGTGTTAGGATTACAGGCATGAGCCACCGCGCCCAGCCACAGTTCTAAAATCTTTCTGCACTTCTAGGGCAAACTTGCTCTTCTTGGAAGACTGCTGCTTACTTGTCCAGTTTTCAAACTTTGTTTCTCTCAAATATCCTAGCAGCTGCCCTGGTTTAGCAAATCTCCAATTTCTCCTTATTTTCTAGATTCTGTTAATTTAGGCAGATGGCTTTACTGTGATCTTTGGATTTAATGTCCATGCTGGGTCTGGACTATTTTCCTCAATTTTTTCCAAGGCCAGGAAGTTTCCTTGGTTTCCCAGCTTTTTGACATGACAGCCTGATCTTCTGTTATTCACATCCCCAAATGCAGCACCTGACGGCTGCTGAGGGCCATGGCTGGGCCCACCTGTCAGCCATCTTGCCTTTACTGCCTCAATCATAAGGTACCAATTAAGTCAAAAAAAGCTGTATTGTTCTGCTCCAAAATCTGGCTTCTTTGTCTGCTTCGGTCTGTTTCCACTTATTCTGCTGTATTCCTCCTATTTGCCTTTTGGTCTTCTGACTCTTTTTAAGCGGAATTACTTTTTACACGTCCTTCCCAGGCATTAGATTACTTTGTTTCATGGTTCTCTAAAGGCCACTCAAGATGAAACCATAAAAAAAGATTAAAATTGTGAAATTGTAGGAACATTTTAAATTGTAATTCTTGCATGGGAAATAGAGTTTTGGGGTGTGCAGAAGTTATTTAAGCCTGGGGATGGGGGTCTGAAGCTTTCATAGGAAAGTTTGAGAACCAACATCCCTCTAGCATTTTCCCACCTAAGTGTAATGCAGTAGCAGGTCACTTAATATGTGCTCCCGTCACATCTGCCATCCTGTTAACCCATGGTACTGACCACGGTGGTTTATATAGGAGGAAGGAAGGGGATGTGGGGAAAGGGGTAATATGATTCTCACTGAAGGAGGGGGCTTGCCAATATGTAGACTGAACATATTCTCTCTTGGATACTTCATTCTGTTCTATGAGCACCAATTTCTTCTCATGATTGTGGGTTTCTCATCTGTAGTTCCCTTTTCCTTTTTTTTTTGTCGACAGAATCTTACTCTGTCACCCTGGGTAGACAGAGTGAGCATGATAGTTCACAGCCACCTCAAACTCCTGGGTTCAAGTGAACCTTGTGCCTCAGCCTCTTCAGCGGCTGGTACTAAAGGCACCTGCCACAATGTCCAGCTAATTTTTCTATTTTGAGTAGAGACAGGGTCTTGCTCTTGTTCGAGCTGGTCTCCAACTCCTGAACTCAAGCAATCCTCCTGTGTCAGCCTCCCAGAGTGTTAGGATTACATGAGTGAGCATCATGGATGGCTAGTTCCCCTTTCCCGTTGCACACTCTTGCTTATTCCATCTACAGGCTCTTGCAGTCTGGTGGTCCACACTGACCTCTGTTCACAGAGGTCTTTTTTTTTTTTTTTTGAGACAGTCTCACTTGGTCACCCTTGGTAGAGTGCTGTGGTGTCTTAGCTCACAGCAAACTCAAACTCTTGGGCTCAAACAATTCTCTTGCCTCAGCCTCCCAAGTAGCTGGGACTACAGGTGCCCACCATAACACCAAGCAGTTTTTTAGAGACAGGTTCTCACTCTTGCTCAGGCTGGTCTCGAACTTGTGAGCTCAGGCAATCCTCCCACCTTGGCCTCCCAAGTGCTGTAATTACAGGCGTTAGCCACCTTTCCTGGCCTTGGTCTTTTTTTTTTTTTGAGACAGAGTCTCACTAATTCACCCTGGTGTTGAGTGCCATAGCTCATAGCAACCTCAAACTGTTGGGCTCAAGTGATTCTTTTGTCTCAGCCTCCTGAGTATCTGGGAGTACGGGCACCCACCATGAAGCCCAGCTAGCTTTTCTATGTTTACTAGAGACCTCAGGCTGGTCTTGAACTCCTGAGCTCAGGTGATCCACCTGCCTCCGCCTCCCAGAGTGCTAGGATTACAGGAGTGAGCCACCACACTGTTCACAGGATGCTTTGGGTTTATTAGAAAGACGTAGCCATTTTCAAGACACTTTGCTTCTACCCTCTGAGAAACTTGTGAAATATAGAAACTTATGATTACCATGTGAATAAATGTCAACTCCCCCCTCCCTCAGCCTTGAATGGTGCACCTTGACAGCACACCACACCTGCTGGCCAGGGCCCACGTGGTCTACAAGAAACATGTGTTTTGCCCAGACACACTTTGGAAAGGAAGGCTGATCCCAGCACAGAATCAGAAAGGAAGGCTGATTCCAACTCCTTCATTCTGCTTCCATCAGGTGGAACGATTGTTTTACCCTCAGAGTAATCTTCTTCTTCTTCTTCTTTTTTTTTTTTCTTGCAGTTTTTGGCTGGGGCTGGGTTTGAACCCGCCACCTCCAGTATATGGGGCTGGCACCCTGCTCCTTTGAGCCACAGGTGCCGCCCTCAGAGTAAGCTTCTTGTCATAAGGTAAGGGTCAGGCTTACCTCTACCCTTTATGGAACGTAGAAGCAGGGGGATCCAGAGAGAAGCAACAGCTACCTCCAAAGGAATGCTCATCACAGATCCTTACCTGTGTGGCATGATCTGACCTTTTGTAAGGATTTCAAGGGCCATGTTAATAGATTCTGGCTAACTCCTTTGCAAATTCCATATATGGTCTCATACTTTATCATCTTCCTTCTTGTTTCACTAGTAACTTCTATGTTAATATCTTATTATAAGAAAAAGATAAAATGCGAATATTTCTCCAAAGGTGAGAAACACCATTCAGCTTACTCCACGAGAATAACTTCACGGACACAACTTACCCTCATTGGTAAATGAAAATTTATCAAAGAATCTTTTCTTGTGTGTTTAGTGTAAGAAGAACAGGAAAACTTCTTTTTCTTTCTTTTTTTTTTTCATAGAGACAGACCCTCACTTTATTGCCCTCAGTAGAGAGCTGTGGCATCACAGCTTATAGGAACCTCCAACTCCTGGGCTTAGGCGATTCTCTTGCCTCAGCCTCCCACGTCGCTGGGACTACAGGCACCTGTCACAACACCCAGCTACTTTTTTGTTGCAGTTTGGCTAGGGCCAGGTTTGAATCCGCCAGCTTCGGTGTATGGGGCCGGCACCCTACCCACTGAGCCACAGGCGCTGCCCAGGAAAATTTCTTTCAGAACAATTTATCAGAAAGGGTATCATGAGAGTCTTTTATCTTTGTGCCTCCTGGGAGACACAAAGGATCATGTGAAAGAAACCCAGAGGACAGATGAAGAGAGGATGGGTTAAAGCTCAAAGAATGAGATTTAAGGTTAAGTATGCAGGATTTCCTGACACAGCAAACTCTTTACCACTGGGACGAAATATCAAAGGACTATTTCACCAGTGTTGGCTTCCAAACTAACTTTGTTCGGTTATTTAAACTGTTTTGTTTTCTATAACTATTCATTGATCTCTGCAAATGGATGATGGTTGATTATATGCTCAGTCCCTGATTAGGAAACTTCTCTAAAAAGAGTCACCCTGATCTCTCTTTCCGTGGATACATGGAATTTTCTAGTCATTTAAACCCATATAAGCCAAGATAGTCTTGTGATCCAGATTCTGTCAGGTACCTTATTTAAAAATGTATATATATACACATATGTATATGTGTAAAGCAACTAAAAATCTTTACTCAGTTTTTTTTTTTTTTTGAGACAGAGTCTCACTATGTCATCCTTGGTAGAGTGCTGTAGCATCACAGCTCACAGCAACCTCCAGCTCTTGGGCTTAGGCAATTCTCTTGTCTCAGCCTCCCAAGTAGCTGGGACTACAGGTGTCTGCCACAACGCCCAGCTATTTTCTTTTTTTTGGTTGTAGTTTGGCCGGGGCCGGGGCCAGGGCCGGGGCTGGGGCCAGGTTTGAACCAGCCACCCTGGGTATATGGGGCTGGTGCCCTACTCACTGAGCCACAGGTGCTGCCCTCTGCCCAAAGTTTTGAGGGAAAAATAAAGATGTGGGTTAGACATGGGTAGTACCATTCATAACCAGCACATACAATTATTATCCCTTGTATTTGTTCTTGTGTTTTGTAATTATTTGTTACATAAAATTTCTTATACCATAAGATGTTATAAAACAAATGCTAAAATCCTTCATAACACAAAAACAAATACTTAAACATAAACAAATAAACCCTTGAATTAAAACATTAAAATAAAGGAGTTTTTCTTGAAAATTTGCCAGAAACAGGGGTGTATATACACAGCACAATATGATGTTGTATATATATGTATGTATGTTTGTGTATCCAGAGGGTGCCAAAAAAGTTTATACATTTTAAGGAAGGAAAAAACTGAATGAAATCAAGTTTGACTTCTGTAATTATAAGGGGTGTGATTTATATTCATTTTTTGTTATCGGTATATATTGTTATAATTTTAATAACAGTTTTTTCCTTCCTTAAAATGTATAGACATTTTTGGCACCCTCTCTCTATATACATCCTTTTTTCGATGATATGTAACAGATGTGCATATTTTCAGCATGCCAGGCATAATGTAGTACATTCATACAAGTTGTAAAGAGCAAATCAATGGGATTGGGATATTCAGCATCTTAGATATTTGTCCTTTAAACTAGAAACATTTGAATTATTCCCTTTTAGCTATTTTGAAGTATATAATAGATGATTATAAACTGTATAGCTAATAGTCTTGAAAGAGATTGTGTCTCCCTGTGGAACAAAGAGCAGGTTTTCTTGTGGTTAGGTGTGGTAGGCTGTATAAGGGCCTCCCAAAGATGTTGACATCCTGATTGAAGGAACCTGTGATTATGTTACTTTACATGGCAAATGGAAATTAACGTAGCAGATGGAGTGAAGAATCAGCTAAGAGACCTTAAAAAAGGAGATTATCCTGGATTATCTATGTGAGATAATCACAAGGACCCTTTAAAGTGGAAGAGTCAGGTGGCAGAGGAGGTCAGAGTGATGTGATGTGAAAGGATTCAACTTGCAAAGGCCAGGTTTTGGAGATGAAAGAAAGGTGCCCTTGGCCAAAGAATGCTGGTGGACTCTAGAGGCTGGAAAGGGCAATAAAATAGAAAAGAAATTTTAGTGCAATGAGGCCCAGTTTAAACTTCTGATCCCCAGAACTGCAAGATAATAAACTTTTATGGGCGAAGCCACTAAGTCTATGATAAATTATTACATCAGCAACAGGAAGCTGATGTATTTGGGCAGATATTGGGCAGATATTCATCCCCTTCCCGCTGGAGCAAAAGGCAAGCCTGCTTACTGTACAGTATAATCAGGGTGCTGTTTGTTTCTGGGGCAGAAGGTGTTTATTTCCCAGTACAAAGTATTCACATTCCCTGAGTTTAGGTTTCTTCTGAGGGGACACCACCCACTGTCAATACCGGTACTTGGATGAACTTGCCTAAATGCTGATACTCTGACTCCTGCTATTCTGATGGGTGATCAATCACCTGTCCTTTGTAGTCCAGGAAGCTCATGTCTTCTGCCAGCACCCATAAACTCCAGCAGTTTTAACTTGCTAGTGTGCAAGTGGTCCCTTCATAATGTGTTCATTTTAATGCTCGCCTACAAAATCTCTTTAAAAATCTGCTAGACTGAGAGTAAGCAACTCTGTAACCATGGCCTTCTCTTTCCACGCTTTACTGTATCCTTCTCTTTCTCAGTCTCACTGTCTCCCCTTACAAAGATCAGAGATCAGTTTGCAACAATTTGGAAATAAAATAAAATACCAGAATGGGTTGTTTACCATACGTAGTTTGAATGGCATCTCTCTCTTTTGAAAATTTACCACTAGGCAGCTATTAAAAAATTCTCTTTTTTTCTCATTTACAGAATTTCCTTACGGCCGCATTTCTCCATGTATCTTTCTTTTCCCACCATGGGCCGTAGGAAGAGAAAATCCTTGGGAATCAGACTCTCCTTCTTTTCTCACGAGCAGCATTCCCCTCTTGGAATTTTTGGTGAAACAGATTTCCTTTCTGTCTATACCATAAAGCATCTTGGTTTCTACAGCCCCTGTCTTGTTTTCAGCCTGAACTCTGTGGCCAAACTGAAGTCAGTGTTTCAGAAGTCATTGAGACCCAGGATTTTTTTTTTTAAAGATTTGAAAACCCAGGCCTGTAATGACTGGAGAGATTCTGCCTTGCTGAAGTCTCTTCTGACCTAACTACGTGGTATCTTGGGAGAAATTGTCTTAGCCATGGTCAGCCCGGTCTGTCTGACATGAAGCTTGACTCAGTTGTTGGGGTGGTTTAAGATTATTGTTCCCCTTCAATGTGTCCAGAAGTAAAATATGTGAATTTGAAATTATTGTATTTCTAGTTTTCCTAGAAATTGATCCATGGACCGGTTGAAAACAAGCTCATAACTATTATCACTTTATAATTAATTAACTTACAATGGGTATGCTGAGAGCCTAATGCGTGCCAGGGCCTCTGAGCTACAGGAATCATGTCTGGAGTGAGGCTGGGAGGAGAAGCTTTGGAGAAAGGTTGAGGATGTCTTTATTTGGAAAGAATCTGACAGGGGGATCCTGGGACCTGGGTTGTGAGGGGGTTGGGGGACTGCAAGGGAAGGAAAACTTTGTGGGTAACATGTTATTTTTTTCCAGAGCCAGAAAGTTGAAGGAAGAATTTCTTCCTCTTAACAGGTGCAATGGGAAAGGGATAGAATTTCTTTTTCTTTCACAATGAGCATGCGTGAGAGAGAATGCAAACGGTTTATATCCAAGCTCCCGGAAGTCATCAATAATATGGTAGGGGCTCTGTCTACGCAGCAGGGGGCTGATGGAATTCTTTATGCTTGTTCTGAAATGTGCATTTCTTTTATTCTGAGGAGTAGAAAATGGTAACTCCCCTAAGAAATGTAGGCGCTGAAGATTATTTGCAGCTTGGTTAATAGGTAATCTTAGTGTATTTTCTGCAAAATACATTGTATATAAGATATTCAAATTTTGATAGCCAGGTGCGGTGGCTCACCCCTGAAATTCTAGCACTCTGGGAGGCTGAAGCTGGAGCACTGCTTGAGGTCGGGAATTCAAGACCAGCCTGAACAAGAAGGAGACCCCGTCTCTAAGAAAAATACAAAATTAGCTAGGCCTTGTGGCTGGCTCCTGTAGTCTGTGCCGTTCTTGAGGCTAAGGCGAGAGGTTTGTTTGAGATCAGAAGTTCCACCACACTCTATCCTGGCATCAGAGTATTAAAAAAAAAAAAAGGAAATATTCAAATTTTAAGAACAGAAGATTGGGCTGTGTAGAAATTTAATTTTTTTTAATTTGTTTGCTTTTGGATTAATATAAGGATACACATGATTAGGTTAAATAGTGAGGCCAGTACCAAGAATTAGTATATTAATTACAGCATATGTTTCCTCTATAACAAAAAATCTTCAGATAAAAATGATACTGTAAACATTAACCTATATTGCCGACTAAAGGAAGATTTTTGTTAGGTAGTGTTGGAGATGTCAAGTCCTTCACCCAGGAGGTGTGCTAGAAACCCCTACATGGTACTTGATAAGTGGGAGCTTGTCCACCCCCTTCCTGTTCCACACCCCCCTATTTCTCCTGTGATCCTGTAGTTGTTCACCTACTAGTTTCAAATTAGTATTGAGTACATGGCATGCTTGCTTTTCCATTTTTTAATATGTGACACATTATTTTATTATTAAAAAACATATTAATGAAAATATACTAGGATCAGTTGTAGCTAAAGTTCATTTTAGTTTTTCATTTCCATTTTTTATTAAGTATCATCCAGTAAAATTCCCCATCTCATTCCTTGCAGTTAGTACTTACATATGTAGGAAACACATTCTGTAACTATGACTTTACTGGCTTGAGAGTGGATGAAAGACAGATTTTATTGGTTTGTTTGCTTTTATTGTTAGGGGTTCATTGAGGGTACAAAGAATTAGGTGACACTACTTGCATTTGTTAGGTAAAGTCCCCCCTATTATTGGGTCCCACTCCCAAGAGGTGTGTCATACACCGTGACTCCCATCCCCCTCCTTCCCACTCCCAACTCCCTTGTTCCCCTGCCCCCCACCTTGAATTTATCTGAGTTTTTCTCCTCTCCCATGAGGGTACGTCTTAGATCACCTACTGGCTTTGTATTAGTTGAGAACATTGGATTCTTGCTTCTCCATTCTTGTGATGATTTACTAATGAAAGGCAGTTTTTACAAAATACTAAATTATTTGAACCATTAGTCAGTGAACAATTTGTCATATTGGCAAACAACAGGATTCACAAGGTACACCCCCCAATAGCGGATAGAATAAGCATATCTTAGAGAATGTCAGAAGAGAATGCTTTTCCATTCTTGAGCTACTTTATCAAGGAAGATGTTCTTCAATTCCATTCAGGTAAATATGGAAGATATAATGTCTCCATCTTTATTTATGTCTAAATAGTATTCTGTGGTGTATATTTAGAGCACAGTTTATTAATCCATTCATGGGTTGAGGGGCCCTTGCGTTGCTTCCACATCTTTGCAAGTGTGAATTGAGCTGCTATAAACATTCAAGTGCAAATGTCCTTATGATAAAATGATTTTTTTCTTCTGGGTAGATACCTAGTAAGGGGATTACAGTATCAAATGGAAGGTCTACTTTTAGCTCTTTGAGGGTTCTACATACTTCTTTTCCAAAAAGCAATGCTAATTTGCAATCTTTCCAACAGTGTATAAATGCTCCCTTCTCTCTGCACCCATGCCACCATCTGCAGCTTTGGGACTTTGGGATGTGGGTTATTCCCATTGGGGTTAGGTGATATCTCAGAGAGGGCTTTTTTTGAGACACAGTTTCACTTTGTTGCCCTCAGTAGAGTGCCGTGGCATCATAGCTCTCAACTTCAAACTCCTGGACTCAAACAATTTTCTTGCCTCAGCCTCTCAAGTAGCTGGGACTATAGTCACTCACCACAATGCTTGGCTATTTTTAGAGGCAGAGTCTTGCTTTTGCTCAGGCTGGTCTTGAACCTGTGAGCTCAGGCAATCCACCTGCCTCTGCCTCCTAGAGCACTAGGATTACAGGTGTGAGCCACCACACCTGGTGTTCAGAGAGGTTTTGATTTGCACTCTGTGATGCTTTGGGATGATAAGCATTTTTTCATATTGGCCATGCCTATGTCTTCTTGGGAGAAGGTCCTGTTCATGTTTCTTGCCCAGTGATTCATTGGGTTGTTTGCTTTTATCTTGTGGATTTGCTGGAGTACTTTGTAGATTCTGATTATTGGCTTTTTGTCAGATTCATAACGTGAATATCTTCTGTTCTGAAAGTTGCCTGTTTGCTTTGTTCATTGTGTTTTAGCTGTGCAGAAGCTGTTAAGCTGGATCAGGTCTCATGTCTTTATGTTTGTTGTTGCTGCAATTGCCAATAGGTTCTTCTTCATAAAAATCTTTCCCTAGGCTGATATTATTAGGAGTTGCCCCCACACTTTCTTCTAGAGTTTTTTAGTTTCATGTTTTAGATTTAAATCTTTTGTCCAGCATGGGTTAATTTGTGTAAGTGGTGAACAGTGTGGGTCCAGTTTCAGCCTTTTATATGTGGCTAACCAGTTCTTCCAGCACTGAAATTTAACTCTTAACAATATTTTCTTGATTGGAGAAACATAACCGAAGGGTTTTAGACATTCTGGTAAAGTCACGTAGCTTATGATATTCTATTCTGACCATTACAAAGGGAGAGGGAAGAAAAACTTCCACATGTGGTAGAGACATACTCCAAAAAGAGGAGACCAATAAAATCCTGGACCCCTGCTTGCCTCTAGCCTTCAGGAAGCATGAAGAGGGTCTACATAATGGCAGAAGATGCTTCAGATCCAATTAGGAGTCTGTAAGTGATACATTAATGCAAAGGAATGGTTATTACCAAAAAATAGCCTGAAGCTGTCTCTCAGACTTAACTTATGTCTAGGCAAGAGATCATGTGTAATTTGTTGGCTGATAAAACTGTAGGCAGGAACAAATAAAATGTGTGTAACTTTTCTGAGAGGTAAGCTAAATTTAAGAGCAGCTTATGTGGGCTGATATTTAGTTAAGATGACTAACACTCAATATTTTAAAAATCTTCCTTTAGTCAGCAATATAGGTTAATATTTATAGTATCATTTTTATCTGAAGATATTTTGCTATAGAAGAAACATATGCTGCAATTAATATACTTATTCTTGGTACTGGCCTGGTCATTTAACCTACTACATAAGCTGGTTGCCACCGTTCATCTGGTAACTGTTTCTAGAAAGGGAGGGATGATTCCTAGAAAGAAATAAACTTCAGGAGTTTAATCTATTAAGCTAGGGTGACCAGATTTTAACATTGGTAAAGCGGGACAACATGGCTGATGGGTGGGGCAGAGGTGGAGGCGTGGGGGCAGGGCAGGGGACGGGGCAGGGCAGGGCAGGGCCTGACAACAATGCAAACTTTGAGAAGCAGTTCTCGATAATCACTTCTCAACAATTATTTGTTATTATTACAGTTTAACATTATAAAATTATCAAAAATAATATAAAACTCATATTCTGGCGAAATAGCCACATGGCAGCCGAAAACCGTGTATTCCCTTCCTATTCTCCTGTCTGTTCATGCATTCTTTCCAAAAATCGGGACTTTTTTTTTTTTTTTTTTTAATTTCATTTATATTTAATACAAAGGGAGTGTTTTTTTTTTTTTTTTTTTTTTTTAATTGAGTGTTAACTATGTACATTGATACTCTTCTGGGGTACAGTGTGGGGTTTTCACATGCATTCTGAAATACTTCCATCAAACTGGTCAACACAGCCTTCATGTCATTTTCTC
>CAUYTI010072468.1:0-54797 GCA_963575145.1 Galago senegalensis | reverse complement strand
AACTGTACCAGGTGCAGTGGCGTTCACTGGAGGAATCTGGCCTGTAACTGTACCAGGTGCAGTGGCGTTCACTGGAGGAATCTGGCCTGTAACTGTACCAGGTGCAGTGGCGTTCACTGGAGGAATCTGGCCTGTAACTGTCCTCTCACCGTCTTCTCCAGAGAGGAGGAGAGTCTTACTCTGAAAGCTTTTGAGAAGGAACTGAAGATAGGAACTAAAGGACATGGGTTCTTTTTCTCTCCTTTTATTCAGATCTGACATACTACTAAAATAAAGCACCCAAGTAAAACCTTTTTCAAAAAGGATATTAGAAAAGGGAGAGATACTTAAGTTCTTACTAGATCAGAAAGTGACCGAAGCCCATGGCAGGTGACAGGAGAAAGCACAATAGGTGATTTGGATGCTCCAGGAGAGGAAGCCAGGACCTGGAAAGCACTGAGGAGACTTCCAAAGCTCCTGACAGAAAATTTCCTGAAATCTTCCAGTAGCAATATGGAAAACATCTTTGAATATCAAAACAGAAAAAGCAGAAAGACAGGCAAGGTCAGCATAAAATAATCAGAACCTTTCTGAATGTCATTTCAGAGTGCCATGCTTACTGCACACAGCAAGCCTATTAGGGTCTGAATGTTTGAGTCACCCTAACATTCATCTGTTAAAATTCCAGCCCCAAAGGCAATGGTACTAGGAGCTGCAGCCTCTGGGAGGTGATTAAGTCATGACAGCAGAGCCCTCACACGTGGACTTAGTGCCACCATGGAGGGACAGAGCCAGAAAGCCCACTGTCTATAAACCAGAAACCTTCTGATGCCTCGCTCTTGGACTTCTCAGCTGCCACAACTGTGAGAAATCCACTTCCGTGGTTTACAAGCCAGATCATTTACAGTATTTTCTTATAGTGCCCCAACCAGCCTACAACAATGCATATGAAAGTTTATGCCGAAAGAAGCAAACATTTAAGGCAGGAAGGGGATGTAGGATGTAGACCTCTAACAAAATACTTCAAGGCCTGGGTCAGATGTTGATTGGCTGGAAAAATGTTTCAGTGGGTTTATCAAATTCAAGGAAGTCATATACAAGGTGTTTGTTCTAGCAGGAACACACACTTCAGATACATGAATAGCAAGAGTTCAAAACTTGCTGAGGGTTATTCTCCAATTTAAGCAAGTATAGGTAATGGATTGGGAAGGAAGGCATTTCAAAGAAAGGCATTTTAGATATTCAAAAGAGGTTTTCTGTATTTCTATTGAGAGAATGCAGGGAATTTTTCCATCAGGAGCTTTGAAAGCCTCTGCAGCATAATTTGGGCTAAAGGAAACCATGTCTCAAAGGTGCCACTTTCTGGGAGAAAGAACAGTGTGTTTTTGCTACTGATGTGGAATACTAAAGTGGATCTTTTGTTTTTGGGGGGGTGGTGTTTTTGCCAAATAGGTTCAGATATACAGCTGATAGATTCTGGAACATTGGCATAGATAAACTGGAAACCAGATAAGGCTGACACTGGGAGGATATTTTTTAATCTGACTTCTTTTACGCTGATAGTCTTTCGATCATAGTCTTTGGCAACTAAGTTCTACATTACAGAAACATAATTTTACCTATGTCAATATTTCTAGGGACAGAGGACGGATAAGCTTGTTTTAAAATTTTTAGTTTTAAGCCGCTGCTATGGATACTAAGCAACCTTTTATTTTCAAAATGAAACTCTGAATTAACAACATCACATAGTTTAAATAAGCAACTTCAGCCAGACTAAAGAAATAGGCACAATACAGGCCAGCCTTAATTTACGCCAGCACCTAGTGGAAAACTCCAAGACTGAGAGTGAACAGCATACAAATTAGAAGTAGGAGACACTTCGGATTTTTCATTTCGTGGACTTTTAAATAACATGCCTAAGGGCATTTTAATTTATTCTTCAACTCTTGAATTTAGAAAATTTGTCTTTACATTTCTGGAATATTAATTCATCGCTGGACATCCGGTAATAGGACGGGCTTGTACTATACATTTGAGTCATCTTTATGTCTGTCATTTTATTATTTGAGTGTAATGAGTTGCTGCCCTTGGAGAACTTTTGATGAACTATGTGGGACAATGTGTCTCGACATAATTCGAATTGGAAAATAGAATAGAAAAAAATGGTGTTTCAGCTTTAGATACACAGTAGTCTTGAAATTTCTCTGACTTATGTGCTGTTTTAATTGATTTCAGACCCTTCCGGAAGTTACATTTCAAATTCTCACCAGTGGGAATTTATACAGTGGCTGGTATTTGAGTGGAGGGGGGGGCCTCAGGAATATGGGAATCCTACTTTGAGAAACTGCTGATTTCTTTGCCTGGGAAGGCAGACACTCTCTTGGTAGATCAGAGGCCCCTCGGTGGGAGAGAATGGTTCAGGTTAGCAAACCTGGGGAAATTTGGAATATGAGATTTAAAAACCTCCTTTACCCTGGCTTTTTAAAATCCCAGCCTGTCAGGCCCCACTACCTTTTGAACTCTCAGGAATGTCTCTGTGTCTGTTGAAGCTATATCCTTAGAGGATTTTAGACAGAAAACAAAGTTTCATTCACTATTTGTGCAACTTGCAATGTAGTATATGCTAGATCAGTGGTTACCCTGACTACTGGTAGGCTGCAACTCACCCCTAAGCAACCAGAGTAACTACCAGTGTGTAGAGATTTCGTCAATAAAGAGCATAGTTTGTGAGAGGAAAATTGGCAGCTGAGAGGCAGGTTACACAGGGGAGTGAGCACGACTTGAGTACCCCGTCAGTATACTGTGCAGGTAGGCATTTAGATTTTATTTGATAACAATTGGGGAAGTCTAAGGCAGGTTTTTATCAGAGGAATACAAAGATTGATTCACACAATCCGATGCTGCTGTTTGTAGAAGGGACAGCAGAGGGGCAGGGATGGAGGGAGAGACAGAGCCTTCCCTCCCCCCACGGCTGCCTCCAATCAGCAGCTTGTACACAGGCCTGCCTTTGACTCTTTCAGCAAGACCTGAATATTCTCTTAGATGTTTTGAGCTTAGAGGCATCTAATTTTAGCAGAATCCACAAAATATGAACATTTCCATATTTAATGGCACACAGCAGGAAAGCCCCTGGAGCAGGGAAGTCTTGGAGCTTGGCCAGGCTTCCAGCAGGAGGGCTCACGGACAAGTCACCAGGGCTGGATCTGTGTCCAAAGGCAACAGGGCACAGAGCAGTAACGAGGCTCTCTCAGATCTAAAGCCCAGATCTGACAGTCCTGACAGAGTCCAAATTTGGCCAAACGCACTCCATTAAAGGCATCAACCGTTGGAATCAACGCTAACTCCTTCAGATAGCTGTCTTCTCCGGGGCATGTGAATTAACCCACATGGTGTCAGGACGCAGAGAAACTTGTATTCAACTTCATAGAGCAATGTTTCCGTTCGGCTACTTTTCTTTGCAAGGAAAGCATGGAAATGATACACTTCCCCATTCCTTTCAGATATTGCATTTACTAAGTCATAATCCGTGTCACAAACACTGGGCCTTCAGTTTCTACACCATACCAGCTTTCAGTCTGGGTTTGGTAGTTGGGACCAATGCTTCGTTGTGCTTTAAGGCAATCCGCTAAGAACCCCAAAGCGAAGGTTTTCATATTAGAAGGTCACTTGGATAAAGGTAGGCAAAATCTCCATGGGAGTAAGGTTTTAATCAAATCAAATTCAAATGTATACATTTGAAATTAACTAAAGCAGTCTAAGAAAATGTATTTTAAGAGTCTCGATTATTAAGAAAAGAATTGAAACACAGTGAAGGATGTCACTGCAGCCTTGAGAAGATCACAAGGGCCATCAGCGTATTACACATGATCCGCTTTGGTGAGACGATTCTGCTAGATCTGTTGTGAAAATTTAGGGAAAAATATCTTCATCTTTCTTGGCCTCAGTTTTTTTTCCATGAACTGACATAAAATGATTCTTCCCTCAATACCATTTCTGACAAAAACATATAATTTAAAGAAAAAAAGAACCCAGAATACGGTGCCATTTTCAGTAACAAGTCGGATTTTCTTGATCCTTTTACTATTGTTTTTAAAAACGCATGCTATTTTTACTTTTTTTTTAAAAAAGAATAATACAATAGCATTTCTATTTCAGTAGTATTTATCTCAGCCAGATAAAGTTCCAGGAGTTGCACATAACTGGGTAATGAGCTGCTAGCTCAAGAAAGGGAATATTACCAGCATCACAAGACTTTCATTTGTACCTTCTTTAATCATTATTCTGTTATGAAAATGCTGATTGAAAGCTCTTGAGTCTGTGCATGGATCCTGTCAACTAACTTCCCAAAGACTTTCCTCTTGGATCAGTCACATTCCTCAAGAAAAGAGCCTTCAATTTCGCTGTAAACTTTGGCTCTCAGCTGGAGACCCAGTGAGTTTACCCAACCCTTCTACACATCAGACTTTAGATTCATCTTCAAATGAGCCTAATAGCCATAAGTTCAGAATTATTCTGCTGGCTGCAAAGAATGAACTCACTTTTATTTTTCTGTGTTAGAATGAAACGATCCTACAAGTCTATGAAAGGGTAAAGGTTCTGAGATTTTCCTTGTAGCTTAATCACTCTCTCAAACAATGCTTTTCCTTTGCGTGTTTCCTTTATCTTACGTCCAAAAAGCACCTGTTATTCCAAGTGTGCAGCCATCCCAAGTTTCTGTTCTGGGATTCTCAGATTCTGCCTTCGCATGTAGGGCTCAGTTTTCTTAGATTTAATACACTATTTATCCATTTACAGTTATTGTCCTAGTTCTAATTTTTTATCGTTTCTCATCTTCCTTGCTTTTGTTTATATAAACATTATGGCCATTTGTACGGGGTATAGACAAGGAGTAGAAATAGCTATAAGTGTTCAATAGTCAATATTTTATATCAGCTCTGAAATATGTTACCTATTTTCTTAAATTTTTATACATATGTTGCTATTTTCAAGAGCGAAGGAATGATTTTTTCAACAAGTATTAGTTCCCAAATCCAATTAAGAGTTTTGTTAAATGTAACTTTATGAATTAGAACTTCAATTACATTTTCTCCTAAAGAGCTTTCTCTTACGGTCTTCCAAATTTCACATACTTTCTAGGCTTATTTCATATTTATTTTCTGGGACTTCATAAGTTTTTTTTTTTTTCTTCATGTCTCTTGGTTTCTCAGTCTAATGACTCTTATGACAGTTTTTTAAAGTTTTCTTTTCTTAAGGCAAGAACATCCTAGATCATGTAAGAAAGAGTTGATAAGTGGTTGATTTTCAAAATCTGAGGCATATCTGTAAATATATTTATTTTGCATTTTTCTTGCTCATTGTTACATTGAGAATGCTGGTTCAGAAATCTCGTTCTTTCAAATTTTGAATGAATTGCCCCTCTATTTTCAAAGCAATCATTTTCATTCTCTTTCTTTTGTATGCAACTTGTTTCTTTTTCTGCACTTATATATTTTTTCTATCTGTATACTTTGTGTATCTGTGTGTATATTCCATAGTTGTGTATGTGTATTTTCAATCAATGTGCTCTGTTAGACCATTAACACTGTTTAGGGTTGAAATTTTTTTTTCTTAGTTCTGGGAAATGCTTTTATATTATTTATTTGATAATTTACCCATTTATCTACCTGCCACTTTTTACAACCACTATCAATGGGAATTTGATCTTCTTGGATTAACCTCAATGCTTATATTTTCTCCACTTTTACCTATTTCATAATCTTACGTTCCATTTGGGGGTATGTTTCCTACCCTGTTAATCTTTATACTGAATTATTATTTTGTTAATGAAAGTTTTGGTTTCCAAGAGCTCCTTTATAGCTTTTATATTTTTCTTTCTCATGTTGTCTTTTCTTTGTTTTGTGGACAAAACATTTTCTCTCATCTTTCTGATATGTTAAAGACATGGTTATCATCTTCTCTTCCTGACCTGGTATCTTTCTTGTGATTTCCCTTAGGGAAGAGAGTATTCATATCAATTAATTTTTTTTTAATCAAAGGCTTTCTGAAAAAAAATGTGGAGCTGTGCTTGACTCTTTATCGTGTTTCAGACTGAACCACTGAAAAGCTGACTGATCATTCTCTGTGTATGGATATGAGGCTTATTGACTTGTGAGTTTCACTGCAGAATGATCAGTTAAGTTCATGTATTTCGGTTTAAATTATTTAGCTCCCTAAAGTATCGGTATATGAAATCTTTTCTCTGAGACGATTTAGGTATTCTTGAGAAAAATCGTTGAATCTCCTATCAGGGAGTAGAAATTATGTTTGCCAACACTCTGAAAACAGGGAAGGGACGTGGCTTAGGCTTTCACAGTGCTGCATGAAGATTTTATTTAATTCATTTTATTTATTTTTTTAACCCAGTCCTCAACTGTGCTCTTTCCATGCATAGGATACCAATTGTGTGACTGGAGTGCAGGGCCTTGGCTCCATCCCTTCTCTGTACAAACTCCTACCAGATTCCTACTATTCAGACTCATCTTCCCTGGGACCTGTGCTTTCCAACCTGAAGGCTCTCAGAATTCCATAGGGGTTAAATGCTTTATTTTTCCTGGCTAACTACTCCTTTAGGTATTTATGTTATAACTTTCTTTATTTTGCAATATTACCCTGCTCCATTTACCTTAGTTCTTCCAAAGAATGTGTGGAAATAGCTCTGTAATTACGGCCTTCTTGTCCCTCTCTCTTTCCTTACATACCCCAAGGCCAGCATGGAGGGCTGAATGTTCTGTAAGAGTAAGCCTTTTAGGTCATGTATCAAGCATTGTTTCATTTTTGTCAAGTTTTGTAATTGAGGATGGTGTGTGGCCTAAAGTAAGAATTTAGAAGATTGGTTAGTTTTGAGAGACTGATTATTGAAAACAGTATTTATTAACCTATAACAGATTTTGAAATAGAAATATCATAGATAAAATTTATGATAAGATAAATGATAGAACATCACTCAGGACATAATTAAGATCCTGGTACTTTTATTGTATTTTATTTATTTAGAGACAGAGTCTCACTTTGTTGCCCTCAGTAGAGTGCTGTGGTGTCACAGCTCACAGCAACCTACAGCTCTTGGGCTTAGGTGATTCTCTTGCCTCAGCCTCCTCAGTATCTGGGACTTTAGGCACCTGCCACAACACCCAGGTAGGACCCTGGTACTTTGAGCTAAGAATCTGCCACCCTCCTCATTTGCCAGCAACTTAATAAATTTCCTTCTCTTCAACAAATAAATAATAAAATAAAATAAAATGATCTTTTTGTCCAATGAGAGTGGCTTTTCTTAATCTTTTCTCTCTGCAGATTTCTTATTTATTTTTCACTATGTTAGCCCAATAAACTCATGGTCATTGCTGCCAATATAATTTCCCTGATCAGCAGGGAATCAGTTCCTATGTTATAACATTTTGGCCTATTGCATATGTACTTGTAATCGAAGACATCAATTTGTAGGTCTTTGACCTTGTATCATTCAGAGGCAAAAACCTCACCTGATATGTATTTTCATCTCTAGGAACAAATATAACTATATTTGCAGAATCAGGACTGCACAAATTTTTACTAAACTTAAATGAACTGAATATTTCCTTCTAGGAATTATGGGGATGAAAAGAAAACCAGCTATGGATATGGCTGCCAGTTGATTTAACATGGCCACAAAGCCCAGGGAATTTGGTTTTAGTTTCCCCAAAGGACTTTTATTGTTGGTTTTATTGTATAGAAGGAAAAATGTGTTTTCCTACAATGGGAAAGGTGATGAATAGAAAACAAATTACCCTCTCATAACGTTTGAAAACATACACCCAGAATTGGCCTCCTGATTGGATTTACTCTGTAACTTTTAGATCACCCGATAGGCCTTTCAGACCATTGGCTGTATGGAAAGCTCAAGTAGATAATCCACTCAATGCCTGTTTAATATCAATATTTGTCATTAGATACTTCAGTAAGTGAGATTCTATAATTTTTCTTAGTATGTTTCTATCCTGAATGTGCGTGTGTGCCAACACCCATCGGATTGTTATCCAGAGTCAAATGCTGCACTGTATTTTAAACAAGAAAAGAGTCATCATCTCATAGATTCCAGGGAAAAATTTTTCCTTGATGGTTAGGCAATTTTAAGTTTTCACACTTGTAGTGAGAACTTACTTTCTATAGAAAAAAGCAACATCTATCCATCGTAGAAAATGTCTTTTGGTTTGGGGACGGGGGGAAATGAGGTGGTGAATGAAAAATGATTTGCTCTTCTGTCAACCTTCAAAGAGGTGTTTTTTCTCCAGTCTGGTTGGCAATGAGATTTATTGTGATGTGGCTCTATCAGCAACAGGCCAAAGGGCATTGTTTCTTTTCTTTTTTGTCTTTGTTTTATTGGTCTTTAATTTGAAATTAATCAAATCAAACATTGTCATGCTGTACCTTGTAGGTAACGTGAAACAGCAAAGTTAACGTACAGTTGTGGTCCAGATTACTATGCTGAGACTACCACTGTACTGAGCGGGATAGTTACAGTCCTGCTGGCTGAATTCTAAATGTAGCCTGATGCACCAGGCCTGGGTCTCCACCTAAATACAACTCCAGATATTTTAGCAGTTAGCAAAAATGCAATTGCTCTGAAGCTCGTTGGAAATACAAACTGCTTGTCAAATAAACAGTTATGTTGTCTTTGCCAGAGAGAATATGTCAGAGAGAGGAAGAAGATTCAATAGTTAGCAATGCTGTTCAGTAATTAGGCTTTCTGCATTATAAAGCCTAACCTTTATGTTATGATTATTGAAATAATACAGGATTTTTGAGCTGATCACCGTCGGGTGTGCAAATGGTTGACTTTTATAGAAAAGCATGTCGTAAACATGCTGTGAATCAGGCATATGTATCTGTGTTTATGCATTTCATATATATCCACTTTTCCTGAAACCTAATTAATTTTCAGCATAATTAACAATATATGCATTGTATTCTTTCTATAAAGATTTATCATGCCCCACTGATTGAGTAGAAAATAGGACATCTGTTTTAAACATGCCCTATTTTACCTAAACTGAAACTGCAGAGGTGTCTCATCACTAGAGGGCAGCCACCATCTGTCAGAGTCCAGAAACATCTTCCTGGATATCCAGGTCCAATTATGGATGTGAGGGACATGATTTGGAATCAGTGAACTATTTCTCAGCTATACTTACTTCAGAAAGAAAACACTACCATCCATGTTTAGACAACCAACCCGAAATGACCTGATTATAAGGCAAATCAAACACACAATTGTAATACTATCTGTGTAAATTATAGGTAAACATATACCCCAGTTATCACAGAAAGAAAACAAAAACCTGAAAGTAATAAAAACAATACACGAGTTTCATGTGCCTGGACCAGCCTCGCTCTCATTTCTGCTGCTTTCTTGTTGTCACTGGGGAGCCAAAGTTCCAAACAATGAAAGGGAAGTCACTGAACAAACAACTGTGCAATGCCTGTGAGGCGGCTCACTTCTCCAGCATTTAGCTGGCTTCAAGATGCACGTAGCTCTACTAGGACTGGGAACTCAGAAGCAAATGAACTCTTCATATCAACAGATGTTACGTGGATTTTGTAACTGGGGCAAATGCACTCCAGCCAACCTAAAACATCCCTGCCAAGTCTGCTTTCCTCGCGGTAGAGTTTTAAGCTCTTGCCTGTAAAGAGATCCCCTTTTCTAGCCAATTTGAATTCAAGCTCAGTGGCCATTAGTATTTTGCAGAACTTTCAGTTTCTGTCCCTTCTCTTAGAACCACCTACCTATTTGTTTGAAAATCATTTGCATGATCTATTGAGCCCAGCAGAGGTCAGCATTTAGCACGGTAGCACATGGCATTCACCATCTGCCTCCCTGGTAGGATGCTGGATATAGGGGATCTACGTTGCCTTCTGTGACACATACAGGGAATGTCCTTATGGTTGGTAAGGGTATCCTGCTAAAGAAGTTATGTTTTCACTCTTTGCTTTGTGATACAGAAAATTTCATAGCTACTCCCTACTCTCCTGGCCACAAGGAGGTCCAGTTGAAAGACTGTGGAGACATCACTGTAACTATTTGCATAGTAGAAAAATAACCTTCAAAATAGGTTAAATAACCTTCAAATAGGATCCTATTAAGATCATGTCTTAGGACGATCATAGATCAGATTTCTTTGATATTTTGAAGGAATATATATGGCAGGGTAGATGCTACCTTTATTTTTTTCAGATGTCTATAGGACACTCTGTGCTTTGCAATTTAAAAGTGTTGCAGAATCCATGGTAGCACATTGTTATTTTATATTTATCCCATTTGCATTCCCTGAGAGTAACTCTACACTCACGTGAATGCTCACAACATTTTAAGGAGATTGGCAGCCACTACTCTCACGAGTCCAAGTTATACTTTGGGTGTCTGTGAACAATAAAAGCAGTGCTCTTTTCCTAACTTCTCTGGGAGGGTTCGTTGGTTTGCTCCACTCACGATTTTGAATTTATCCACTTTGTAAAATGGAGCAAGTTAAGAATTACGAGGTTAGCAAGTTGCACAGTGATATGTACTTTGCTAAGCCAAAATTTTAATTCATTCCATGTATACGACGTGCCTCAAAAGAATGTTGGTACACAATGTTTTAATATTCTGGCCTTAAACGTGCCAAAGCCCAAGAATAACTACAGTTATTTAATTTCCCCCAAACTGACAGTGAGGTGTAAATTAAAAAGAATTGTTATTTGATGTTAAAAGATTTAATTTCCAGTCCTGGACCTGAAACTAGACACTTCACTTTTGGCCTCATTTCTTTGCCTAGAAAATAAGGCAGGTTAGACGAGCTGCTTTCAACTCCAACCTCGAAAGTCAGGAATGCTACAGACATCCCACAGACACAGTGCGATTTGCCAGATCACTTCTGGTTGGAAAGGAACCAGCACATAATGAATGGAGAGAAGCAAATTGAGGTGAAAATAAAGTTGAGCATAAGGCATCTCGTTCTACTCTAGAGGCAGAGTAGAGTTCTGTGTTTCCTACGATTCCCCATCCACACAACACTGGAATTACTACATTATGGTGACTATCACCTTCATGTCATCAATGTTAAAGAGAACTGTAGCCAGGAGAAAAAGGTAGGATTACTCAAGAGACCAGAGCTTGAAAAGATGTACATGTAGAACTCAATGGAAAAGTTAACCAGTTTGATGAAAGTATTTCAAATTGTATATAAAACCAGCACATTGTACCCTTCATTGCATTAATATACATAGCTATGATTTAATAAAAATAAATAGAAAATAAACAAAAGCAAATAGTGGAAAAAAGAAAGTAAAGTTCTATCTCCTACTTTGTAATGTTTTTAAATTACCAAATATCCAGAGATCCTTTTTCCTAGAAGGTGAATCCTATCGCATCCCAGAAAAACTGAACTCTAAAGCTTTCAGTTTATCCACCTTCCCACTTATATTTGATATTTTCTGGATATTTTAATCTTTGTAATAGATTTATCTCTACCCAGTACCATCCTGGCATGCAACTCATTTAACTGGTAAGCTGATGAGAAATAACACCACTGAAGCTATTTTGTAGATGCCGTCTTTGTGTAAGCCTGCGAGAAAACAAAACCTGGGGAAAATAAACTTATCTAGGGGTCTTCTAACATGGCCAGTGTTAGACAAGTCCTTTTAGATGTGAAGGAAGGGGGGGGGTCCCTCATCCTGGGGAAAATAAACATATCTGGGGGCCTTCTAACATGGCCGGTGAGAAAATAATTTAGACAAGTCCTTTTAGATGTGAAGGAAGAGGGGTCCCTCATCTTGTTACACTGCGTCTTTGCAAATTTGCTTTCAGGTAATCATAGATTGAGAAGAATAATTAAAACAAAAGTTAAACATTTCTCTCTTCCCTATATAAGTCCAGGTAAATCTGTTATAAAATTGCTCAAAACTCCAATAAACAATTTAAAATAAGCATGAGAAAAGGAATAAGATAGATTTCGCATCTTAATCTGTTTTCAGATTTCTTAAATGCCTGGGGTGTTTGTTCACAGGAATAAAAGTTAAAAGCACAGGTTTTTCACTTCATCTTGAATAAATGGGGAACAAAAGGACACACAAGCAATCCTGGAAATCACCAGTACCTGTCTAGAAGATGACCTTCCCAGGGCCACTTTCTTCTCCCTGAAACTCTTTGCTGCTCTGGCCATAAGGTTTAAGAAAGCACTGAAGATTCTGACGACCAACCACAGGGGCCCATCTGGCTGGTAAACCATCCCCATTTCCCTCTTTTGTGTGTGTTTTTTTTTAATCCCTTAGTTATCACGACACTCTCAAGGCCTTTTCACAACTCCCCCAACATTCACGCATGGGATGTTAGAGTTTGCTCCTCCTCTGTCCCTCTGTGATGTGGTTACTCAGCCTGTGCTGCAGTAAATTTCTGTTCCCTGGAGGAAACCACCTGCCAAGACCCCACTGGGTCCTGTCTCAGAGCAGAGAACAGATCTGCACAGTTTTAGATGGACTGGAGCAGGGGTTACATGCTGACGTGGCCCTGGCACCTGGAGATACTGTGTCCCTGATCTTCAAGCTGTGGGCCTGTGAACGGCTGCCGAGCTGCTGGAGATGTCACAGAGAGACTCGGTGGAGATGAGCATTTTTAATGATCTGTGAAACTTTGCGTAGGACCGAGAATGATGCTTTTTGTATATAGGCCAATTTAGATGTTATTGCAATATGGAACTTACATGATCTGCATTGTAGAAAATGCACAATAATGTGTATTATTGTCAAGATTCTGCATGTGCCTGGCTGCTCACATGAGTTGTTTCCCATGAAGCTCAAGTGCAAAGCATTAGATGTCCTCGTTTCCATCATCACAAAAATAGCTAAACTTCATCCAGCATCTATCATGTGTCAGTTACTGTACGAAGAATTTTCTGTGTGTTTCCTTATGTAATCCTCACTACTTAACTCTCCGTTATTTAATCCATGGTGTAGTTCTAAATATTGTTATTATTATTAGATGAGGAAAATTATACTTAGATAAGGTAAGGTCTAACCTAATGCCACTTGAATGAAGACCAGCAGGGAACAATTTCAAATTTTAGACAGTTGCCTTCACAGCCTGTGCTTCAAAGTATAACTGAGCAAACTATTCATCTCTGAATATTTCTTAAACTGTTAGTATTCAAGTCAGAGACAGAAAGAATTTAACCTGGGAGGTGGATTTGCAGACCCAGGCTAAAAGGTTTTTTAATATAAGTGCACCTACAGCTGTGATTCGTACAACGCTGATGCAGTGTAGACTATAATCAAAGTAGAACAAAAAAAGGCACCAGGGCTTATCAACAGACAAAGTGCAATCGCTAGCACTTTGTCTTTTTAACACATTTTAACTTGTTAAGATGTGACTCATCAGCTCGGCGCCTATAGCTCAACCAGCTAAGGCGCCAGCCACATACACCTAGGTGGTGGGTTCGAATCCCCAGCCCGGACCCGCCAAACAACAATGACGGCTACAACCAAAAAATAGCCGGGCATTGTGGTGGGCGCCTGTGGTCCTAGCTACTCGGGAGGCAGAGGCAAGAGACTCGCTTGAGCCCAGGAGTTGGAGGTTGCTGTGAGCTGTAATGCCACGGCACTCTACCCAGGGGGACAGCTTGAGGCTCTGTCTCAAAAAAAAAAAAAAAAAAGTGACTCATCGCAAAATAAAATGTATGTTTCACTTATGAGGAAAGATACAGCATGATGCTTAAAAGCAGCCACACAAGTCAGGCGGTCTGAGTTCCAGTTCTGTGACAACCACTTACGGGTTGGAAAACTAGGGCCAAAGTAGGTGATCTTTCTTAGCCTTAGTGATGCTAACCGTCTTAACCTACCACACAAGGTTACTGGTAGGATTAGATGAAATATTTCACATGTAGAATCAAAAAGTGTATGACACACATATCATAAGCTCTCTATAAACATCAATCTATGGTGGTTATTGACAGTTTATAAATATCTTAGATGAAAAGAGTTATTCCAACTCACCCAGCACACAATAACTCTCACGGTAAGACTCTCAACTACAAAACTGGTGGAGACTTGTAAGAAGATGACAACTCATTACTTTACAAAATTCTTTTTTCTTTTCCATATCAAGAAACATCTAAATGCTAAATTTCTTCCACACAGTGAATTAAAGTTAGCCTCTGTAATTTCTATCCATTAATCCAGAGCGTCACAGACTACATGAATTTTCTCATTTACGACAGATTTTCAATCACTCACAAACCTCCAGAATTGTGCATACGTGTCATTTCTTCTTATCTAAGAAGACACTTATTCCTTTATTTTTCTCTACAATGTGATTTTGAGATCCTTTTTCTTATTCATCATCATTCAGTGAGCATGTCTCAGTTTGAAAGCATTCATTCAAAAATACAGTGTGGACAAGGAGAGGCAACTGTCTAGGCGAAGTGTGCTTTCTGAAGAGTGATGGAATCTGTGCCGTTTGGGCGCTAAATACTAGTATCAACGTAACCTAAAAAGGTATTACATGTTGATGACAGGGCACAAATTTGGACAGCTGAAACTCCTCCTAAGTATTTTGCCACTGAGCTGTTTTCGATTCTCTTTGAGTACTACCATTGATTCCTTTTTTTGGGTTTTATCCTTTATACATGTCAAGATATTTTTGTAATGCTATCCCATCAAGCATTAGCTTTATCTCCACTTCTTATTATCTATTTATTTAATAAATATGGTTTTTCACCTTTTAACACAAGAACTAAGAAGATGAGAAGTAATAGAAGGCTAAAGCATGAATTTAGAGTATTTCCCCCCCTAGGTAGATTCCCATTCATTAACCAGAAATACATTATTACCATGACTAAATCAGCTCTGATTCTTCTCATGTAAAAACCTTAAAATGCATATGTCTTTTGACTCAGCAATCTCATTTCCATAAATCCATCTTGCAAAAATAAAAGCACAAATGCATAAAAATATATGCACAAAAGTGCTCATTTGGGGAGTTTTTATACAGCAGAGTTGCATATTTTGTGGAAGTTAGGCTCTAATGTTAGTGAAAAGCATATCTGAAAATCACTTATATACTAGGGTCCTTGTAAGTGCAGAAAGATGCTTACACTGTGATGGTTTCAAGAGAATTGAGGTTGACTAAGAGAAAAACATATTTATTTTTCCATGGCATTCTCATTCCTAAGTATAAACTCATTGATAAATCAAGCCCAAGTGAAAAGACCTGTAGAATGTAAACAATAATCTCTTCCAAAGCAGTAATAAAATAAGGTGTGGTCATCCATAAGAAATATTATTACACAACTTTTCAACAGGGAACTAGATTTGCCTGGGTTTATGTATCAAACACACACACACACACACACACACACGGATTCGTGCTCACAGATACACACATACCCTTGTAGTTACAGGACTGAGCACATGATAAAGGGGGGTGAGAACAACATGACTAATTTATAGTCCTTGAACCTATGTAGTATTTGAATTTTTATAGTGACAATGTGGGACCTTTAAAATTACTAAGTATGGCCAGGGACAGAGGCTCATGCCGCTAATCTGAGCATTCTGGGAGGCCAAGGCAGGTGGATTTCCTTAGAAGTTCGAGACTAGCCGGAGCAAGATCAAGATGCCATCTCTACCAAAGACTCCATCTCTACTAAAAATAGAAAACTATCTGGGCATGGTGGTGGGAACCTATAGTCCTAGCTACTCGGGAGGCTAAGATAAGGGGATTACTTGAGCCCAAGAGTGTGAGGTTGCTGTGAGATCTGATGCCAGGGCACTCAATCCAGGATACAGAGTGAGACTCTGTCTCAAAAAAAGCAGAGCAAAGAAAAGAAATAAAATAAAATGAAATAAATAGGATCTATCTATCTATACACATACACACACATATATATATATATATATATATATAACTAAATATTATTCTAGGAATCATAATAATAATGATGTCTTATCTTTCATGATTCTCTAAAAATTTTTGGAAGTACTGAGTTACCTAATAACAATCACATTTAACCAAGCAAACATTTAACATTCATCCTATAAAATATGAATATACATACATTTTATTCAATCATTTTGAGAAGCAAGCTATCTCATGGGGAGGTCAGAAGGGTATAGCATTGAATCTACTTTGAGACCTAGAGCAGACTACAACAGAGAGTTATCATTGACCTGCTGTGCCTGGATAAATCCAAACAGTCAAGGCAGCTAGGAAAGATACTTCAGGCATAAGGGACAGCAAGTTTCAAGGCAAGAAAGCAGACGTGACTACATGTATGACCAACCGAAAATAGTTCAACTCAACTGGAGTGGGGGATATAAGTGATGAGAGATTAAGAGACAAGAGACGATGTTCAAGTGACAATTTGGTGGAGAGGCCCAGATAAAAGCATCCTAAGAAGTATGTATTGTAGAAACTGAGGAAATGAAGGAGGTAGGAGGGCCTTTAGATAAGAGAGGGAAATAATCATGTATATGTTTTTTGAAAGCTCATTTTGTAGACAGTATGGAGAATTGATCTCAATGAAGAAAGGCTGGATCCCGGTAGACTGGCTAGAAGACTGTAAAAATATTCCAGGGGAGAGTGGCTAAATGTCTGGCCTGGAGACTGGCAACAGAGATGGCTGGCAGGAGGTAAATCCATGGGATGAGGCAGAGTCCAGCCACAAGTTATTTCAGCCCTTGGGGACGTAATCAATCTGGGCCTCGTAATGTGAGCTCATTTAAGTAGTTAAGTGCTCTCTGTCTATCTCCTCACTTATCTCAGGATATGATTCCCTTGTTTGTCCTACCCTTCTGAGTTTGAAGATCATTTTTTTCCTGATTGAGAAAACAGAAGCAAAATAGGAGTTGAGTCCTTGCAATGTCATCTATATGAAACCATCAGGCCCAGCAAGCAGACCTAGCCCTGGTTCAGCCTTTCTTAGAAATTGTATTTAAATTTGTGCTTTCCAAAAGGCTCAGTTCACTCACCCTAACAGTCTAACCTTCTTGATACCATTTTTTTTGCAGTTTCCTACAACTCTTTCAATTCTGCTCATGATGATAGGTCTCTCTTCTTGGCCATTTTCCTCAAGATTCCAGAAAGAGAAATATCTATTCTTGGTCTATGGCAGCGGTTCTCAACCTGTGGGTCGCGAGCCCTTTGTAACAAAGAGAACACATCGCAGCATTAGGAAAGTTGAGAACCACTGGGCTCTACTGTAAATTTCATAGGCCCAAATTTTCAGCTTCTCTGATTTTAAGAGAATATTAAATAAATATCTCTTCCCTCCTTTTGGTTACTGGATATGATGGAGTCAGAATGTTAGTACCAACACACACTTGATACTATTTTCTATATTTGAATTCTCCTTCCCTTCATTCAGAATACCCTTCATACACACATATATTTTTTATTTTAGTTTTATATATTTTTTACTTTTTATTTTCTTTGCTCTAGTTTCCTTTACTTTATGCAGCTCTTTTCTCTCCTAGGATTTTTTTCCTATCAGCTCTCATCTTGATTGATCTACCTCCTTCGGGATAGTCCAGTTTCCTCCTCAGCCTTTCCCTCTGTCCCAGATTACACAGTTGAACACATTAACACTGACATACTCGGTACCCAAAGCCATGAATGCACAGTGCCTTATGCACACCCTGTTTTCTCAATGATGTTTAAGAAATCCGTTCATTTATTTTAGAGCACTTCAAAACTGGATGTTATCATTTCCTCTAGATAGAAAATGTCATAGCGATTGAAATCAAAGCCTTTAACTGTTGTTTCTCAAAATTATTCTATAAATGGGAAAGCATTCCTGGTTAATGGAAATAACCCCTGAGTAGGAGTAAAAAGAAGTGATTTTTCACTTTTTAGGTATACCACTGCCTTGTATTGAGTCACAATTTCCCTAAGGCCCACTTTCCTTCACATACATAAAATAAAAATTCTGATATTTTCTGCAATAAATCACAAACCTACAAGTATCATATGAAGTGATAAACACAAGAACTGTTGAAAAACAATAATTTTTTATACAAATATAAATCATTTTTTTAAAATTAAGATCAAACAGAAATTTTATTTGTTGCTTGGTTTTTGTACATAATTCCCTGCCTAAAACTTGAGGAAACTGAAACATATTTTATGGGATTTATGTGATTTTTTTTCTACCCAATGCTATGAAACCAAGCTTGATAATCTCCTCTGATTTCTTTTTTCTTTGATCTAAACTACTGCTGAAGTTAACAAAATAAAGTTGGTTTAGTTTATGTTTTAATTTTTTTCTAGTTTACTATTAAAAAAGCATACTTAGCTCACAGAATGAACTGGTTTTGCAATATAGTTTCACAGACAAATGCCTTCTTATGGGGAAAAAGATATACAAATATAAGTTATTTTTGAAGTGTTATTGTATGAAAATAATTGAAGATACTACAAATATTCTTCACAAAGGCTACAGATTTGACGTTGCGACTTTAGACAAGTGTATATTCATAATGATGATACTAGCAATTGCTCACAATTTCGGTAACTAAAAATACACAATTAAACATGCTCTCTGGGGTATGGATGATTCCCAAATCAATCTACTTTAACACGCATAATGTCTACTTTATCTTCACTGAAATTGAAGGTTAAAAAATTCAAAGAGAATGATAGGAACACCTTGAATAAGTAATTTGGTCCTTTTTGATGAGATTCCAGAGACCTGGTGCAATGTTAGTTGCAATTACCATGAGTGTCCTGAGGTTAATCAGGCCGAGGATGGCAGATTAAAGCTGCAAGAGAAAGCATGGGAGGGCATCCACTCAGGACCTCATGGAGCTGCTGCCTGGGCAGGATGAGCATATGTTTCTTTACTGATGCAGTGCATAACCCTTTTTTATTTTAAGTGAAAGTTAAGTTCCAAAGTGCTACTGACCCTATTAGAAAAGAAATAGCAAAGCTCTTCCACTGAATGAAGGAGAGACTGGCAAAGAGTAGTAAGTTACCCTTGAAAGCAGAGGGTCAGCCTTTCTGATGGACTGTAGGTCGTGGATTTAAGAGAAGGTGAAATGCTGTCACATTGTTACAGATGTACCCAAAATCATCATGGGGGGAGAAAAAGTGATAAGAAGCAACATTCTCACAGAGGATCTGCCAGTTACACACTTTAAATAAAGCCTATGTGTCACCAAGAAGATCCTGATATGTTTTTCCTTCTTTGATTTAACCAACATTGGGCTTCCCTGCAAACCAAATTTAATTTACAGGTCAGCCTGGTACCCTTTTATCCTTTCTTCTGTTTTTTATTCACCACTAGCCTTCTCCCTTTAAACTAAAGAAATTGAGATAAGAGCAGATCAACACTCATATTGAGCCTTCACTCTCTTAAACCACAAGCAGCAAATTCCCAAAGATTCTTGATTGATTTTATGTGGCGAAATACAACACGTGCTGGGATACTGTAGGCTGTCAAAGTGAAATTAACATTACATCTCATTATCTTGTAGATTTCTTTGACTTTGAAAATGGACAGCAATACATGTAACATTACAGTTATTACAGATTTAAATGGGACTCTGTGTCTGCAACTGATTGACTAGATCAATAATTTTAAGATCAAATAGGAACAGCCAGTTTTTTTTCTTTTTCTTTAATCGGGCCTCTTTGTTTTATACTTATGCCTACAGCTAGATCCTGTTTTCTGTCTGTAGACAGAGATTCCTGCTGTGCGCTGTTGAGAAAATGAGAAGACAAAATGGAGAATCAATTTAAGGAAAAAAGCTTTCGTTGACAAAGCTTTATAGTAGATCAATGAAATCTAGCTAGTTAAGATATCGTTAGTAGCTGAGATGAGATCTTATAATCACTGTAAATACTTATTTATTCTTACACCTTTTTCGCCTTGAATATCAGTATTTGGAGAAAACTTTTATAAGTATGGAAAAATATCTCTTATGACATTTAAATGAATAATTCCTTTGTCATTCTATACATAACCAACTTCATAAAGCAATAACAGAAAGATAATCTAAGTCCATAAACATCACACATATTTATTGGGAAAACATTTCACTTAAAAATTAACCTCTCCTTTCAAGCATTGAAGAAAAGTATTAAGTGCACTTTCAAGGTAGACATAATTGTTTTTCTTCATTACTTAATATTTAAGGGAATTACTTATTTTAGAGTTATCCTTTTATCACTTGTTTGTTTAAATACATTTTCCCATAAACACAGGGTGTATAAGACTGATACAAAGCAAGAACATTTGGTTAATAATCAGAACCCTAGATTTGATATTTATTTAATTAGGTTTCACTAAATTTGCATACCAGTAGTAATTAGTTGTTTAAAATTCCTAATAGCATTAAATGAAATACTGTTTGAACTATTTTAGTATATCTTTTTTTAAAAAAGCAATAAGCAAATTTTAATAAACATCCTACTAACCGGCTTTTGTTCACTTCAAGAAAATATCCTGGCTATGTTACTTAAATATAAATGTAGGCATAAATTGTGAAGAAATTAATTTAAAGCATGTAACTAGTTTAGATTTATACTGCTTACTCAACTTTAACCTAAGTATGTTGGAGGCTGAGATCCTTGCTTTGGAAATGGGACTATTTTTACTATATAACATTATTTTTAGATTAAATAATATTAAAAGCTCTTGTGTACAGAGACTGGTGATTCTGGAGCACAGCTATTTAAAATTCTAGTGACAACCATGCAGCTTTGAAACATCCTGATTGTAAACCGAGTGACACTTAAACTCAAAGATTCTGAATATACTCCAGTATGCATTAGTTCCAAACTGAATTACATGAAACGTGAATTTTCACATAGTAATTCATTAGTAAACTGGAGTTTCTGGGCTTCAGAAAATATGGAAGATACATGTCTACTCGCCAAATACACCTACATATCTTCCTCTAAAAAAGCAAACTATTGTGTATAGAACAAAGAAATTATTTTAATTGGCAATACTTGAGTGTTATAATAATTACGGTATTTGTTTTCTCTTAAAGAGATTATTTCACTGTTTGTACATAAAAATGTACCATTGTTTAATCGACTGTGTGTTAATAGAGAAGAATTTCACTAACGTTTCTATAAAGTGATTGCTTTTGCCACCACATCTCATTGAGAAAGCATTAAGAACAGTCAAGTTTTCCCTGATGTCTTTGATATATATTTTTTAACCATTCATCTAGCAAAGGTTATTGAGTACTTAGTGTGATTTTTAGAACGAAACATAACAGCTGTAGAGATTAGTTTGTGAACATGGAGAGAACTTGCAAATCGTGGACATTGGGAAGCACACTGTACATCTTCTGGATTCACATCATTCCTTTCCACTGTGAAGAAAGTGAGGCCAACGTATTGATTATGTTGTTGATGATCACACAATTAGCCAATGACAGTTATTCGAAATTCCACTTTATTTCCAATATGCCACATTATCTCAACCAGTGACTCCACTTGAAGATCCAAGCATGATCTCTTTCTTGGAAAAAGTCTACAGTTGGTGGGGAACCTCGCAGTGTAAGAAGCAAATCAACAAATACTGGACATGAACTTGAAAGGATGACTGAAAGTGAAAGGCAGGTCCAAAGTCAGGTCTCATCCTGAGAACCACAAGACCAAGCCAGACAATCAGACAAGAGCCCAGGAAAGAAGATACACAATTTTGGAATGATATTTGGTCAATTTCTACTACTGCCTCTGGTCTTTGTATTTTTGTATTAGACAAAAGTGCAAAGAGGCAACAATAGGGTGGAAATATCCATATATAACCCTTTATGTGATGAGATGTGTAGTATATTCTGAAGTTTGAAGAGACAAAACTATGATATAGTGTGCCTACCTTCCTGGGGCAAAAAAATTGAAAGTATGTTGTAATGTTATGAAGTTTAACATTGAAAAATTCGGTTGAGGAATATGTAGGGACATCATTCCCAATCCAGAAGCAAGGAATTATTTGAGGAATTTAGGTGGCTACTCTTAAAAATGAGGCAACATTATTATAGGAAGAATATAAGAAAGTAAACTCCACTTAACCCCCAGGCTTAGAATCATCATTATGATCTCACTACACTAACTTCTTCCCAATGGTTTTTTCAGGAGATTTTGACTATAGAGTAATGGATGTAAATTATATCATGAGGCCAAAAGTTTATGAACTATGGACATGGGAGAAAGAACTGGGTTGCTTTTGGAATCCTCTGAGTGGATCCAAGAGGATAAGTGAAACATTACTTTTTGTGACAGCACTGATAACAGCCTGACAGCAGGGATGAAGCAATAATTAAGAAGATGCAGACAGGCTGGAAGATCAGCCAAATGGACTTGGCTGTGATCAGCCCAGACATGGATTGAAAGGATGTTGGCATTACTTAATCAGAACTTCTTGAGAGTGGGATTGAACAGATTTGAGTAGGAGATATCCCCTTACATTGATACCTTTATTGTTTTGGGGAAAAACTTATTATAAAAAACAGATTGAGGAAGTATTATTTCCAAGGTTAGGTAAATTCTGTTCTTCAAAATAATCAGATTTATCCTATCAAGACTGAAGCACAGTTTAGGATTTCAGAAGCTTTGGGCGTGAAGGGAAGCTGTGGTCTTGAAAAGTTCTGTAAAGACTTTTCTGGGATGTATATATAGGAAGAAAGAGGGAGTCTCTATCAGACAATCTACAATCTCTCTGGCATGTACTTAGGAATGTGACACATTACCATTGGTAAAGCAAATTTATTTCAGTTGAATCATTGTTTAACTTAAGCAAGATCTTTTTTGTTCTATGTCTGATTTTGTTTAGCATTTCTTCTGTGGTGTAGAAAAATGTTTGTATATAACACTTCAATTACATAGCCTGCAGTGAGTCTATTTTGCATGTTCTGAAGCAAATAGTTTGTGGTTAGTAAGTTTGGGGTTCAGATTCTACCTCTGGTAAGCATTGCGTGGTGTTGGGTAAATTGATTAACTTAAAAATCTGCTTTCTGACTTTCAATAGATAATATAGGCTTATGATATGTTGACTACATTTGCCCAAATGACTATATTTCATGGGATCTAAGAATCCTACTTTTCACATTTTTAGTACTCTGAAATTAAAATATTTCTTTCAGCTTATGTCATCTTAAAACCCATGTCAACTCTGATTGACGTATATTTCCTTATGGATAGAATTGTTTTTGTTTCTGTAGTCACTTGAGGATCACCTACCTAGGGTCACTAAAAATGTTTGGACAATATTGGTAGGATCAGTGCTGAGTGCCATCTTGGGTTGTTTTTTTTGTAATATTTTTTTCTATCTTTGCTTCTTTTCCAAGGGCTAGATATGTCTTTAAAATTAATTAATTGTTTATAACTATTTTTTCTTGTTTGTAGATTATAGTTCACAATTTTTTTGATATCTTAGCTTCATTAGATTCCTATTTTTAGATAGCACTTTATAAAATTGCTGTTTTCTTTTAGTTATATAGTTGCATATGTATATATATGTGTATATATCCAACCATATACATATAAACACAATTATGTATTACAATACATATATTATAATTATAAGTATAAATTTTAATAGAAATGTGTCTTTAGAAATTTAATAAAATATGTATTTGGTAAGCAGATAAATAGGGAGGAACAATTTCATAGAATCAATCCCTTTCTTATTTACATGCCTTTATTCAGAAATACTGAGCACTTAATGTATTCTGGACTTGGAGCTAGGCACTGACATGCTATGTTTTTGTTCTTCTATAATTGTTCAAAATTTACTGAGGAAAATGTGGTGAGAACCAGGCTGTGCCCCGACTCACAGAAACCAGGACATAAGAACCATGTGGCTTAAGCCATTTATTTTGTTACAATTTGTCATTCAGCAATAGAAAAGTAATACAACATGCATGTTGTTCTTTCAAGGAGAAAGGATTTGGGAACAAAATTAGTCTCTAGTAATGAAGGCTGGAATCTGAGGACAAAGTTAAGATTTGGATCAAAGTCAAAATGCTGAGCAAGCTAAGAAGTCTGCAGGTCATCTCAAGGAGCTAGCAGTGGAATGGTAGGCTACAAGAAGTTAATGATTCTGAAAAATGTAGGAGGTTGGAGAAAAATTTAGTGGTCTAGGTCATGTTTTGTCTAAAATTTTTACAACCCATTATAGTATTATTATAGAGAAGATTCAAAGGGTAAACCAAGAAAGACATTTGAGCTTGTATCATTATGCCATGAAGAGGTATCAAATACATATGCAGAAATTGAAAAAAAACAGATCATGGTTTTAGAAATGGTAACATTTCCAAAATGAACAATAGGTGCATGGTTGTGTGATGCAGAGCTGGGATCACTGGAAAAAAAAATGTCAAGGTTATAGAATACTTAGACTAAGAAATTTTCACACTTGTTCACACAATTCGTGTGGTTTTATTGCTCTATACCTTTATTCATACTATTCTCTACATTTAGGATCCTCTTACTTCTTCTCATATGTAAATTACTATTAGCACTCAATCCCAATGAAAATAATTGCTTCTTTAGATATTTCTCCATGGAGCTTCATATATAATATACAAGAAATTTCTGGGGTTTTTGCATTTGTTTCCTCATTCGTAGGGTCATGGAAAAAGCTATTCCACTTATTAGAAAGATATTACATGGGTGCTTTTAGTTACTGACTTAGAAACTAATTCAGAAATTAGTTTCATACTAGTTGAAGAATATTGTCAACAACTTTCAAAATTGGGTTGTTAAGGCATCTGAAAAAAATGACATGATTCCGAATCCTAAATATTTTAACTTCATTGTTTCACCAAAAATTCTATGAAATAAATTTCAATACAGTAAGTAGAATTTTTCTTTTCATTGAAGTTTGGTACACTAAAATTTCACACTTCAATTTAATAGAATTAAATAAAATTTATTAATGTATAAACTGTCACTTCATTACAATGTTAGGGTTTTCATGTCACAATGTTTTTATTGTTCATAGTTGCTTTCTCTTATTCTGACATATAAGCTTTAACATTAAAAATTTCAGTGTTTGGGTCATTTAAAAATATTTACTCTATATTAAAACACTTAAGGATTTTTGGCTCAAAAATATTTGGCTTCTCAAGTACATTAAATTTAATTCTAGTCTTATTCAAAATTGTCTATCATTTGCTTCTGTTTTCATAATAATGGGTGAGGGCATAAATACCGGTGAAGATTTTGTTGATATTTTAATAATTTTATGATAAAAAGGATAATTTTTTTAATATTATATTTTCAACATTTTTTAACTTATTTTTCTGAAATACAAAGTAAAATCTATAGATTTTAACTGATTTGTCCCCGGACATAGAATTAGGAAAAGATGAAATTGCAATTAGAGTTCAACACAATTGACCCCCTAGACCTTTCCCATTAATACCAGGCTGCCTCCAAGATCAACCATCAGATTCTGTATATCATTCTAAAGATCAAAATAATGGAAATCCCAACTACAGCCATCTTCCCAGACAAATGCTATTATTCAGTCAACAATATGGCAACATTTCAAAATAAACACAGTTCAGAAATGATATCTAGGCTCTCAGGTCAATGAACAAATATGAAGTTACTGCATAGAATGATTAAATTATCATTCAATGGTACAATGAGCACAGATAGTAATCGAGTGATTTTTTTCATGATATTGTATATTATCTGAGCTTTTATGAGGTGGAAAAATGAAGATAAATAACTCTCTCATTGCTCTTAGAAGGATATATTCTATGATGTGAGAAAAGAACATAATACCTCAGGTAATTCAACTCCATAGCTGCCTTAACCCTATCACAAAACACAGAACAAGTGGGAGAGGGGTAAGAAGGGAGCCGTTGGCTTTCTTTGACTTTCTTCTACAGATAACAATGCCACCCTGATCAGATGACAGAAGAAAACAACTGACAGAGGGCAAACGTTTGCTTTTCAGAGTACACGAATCTGTAACCACACCACTTTGCTATTTCTGCACATTGAAACGCAATATTTGTGACTAGAAACTTGAATTCTTAATGTTAGAAGTATTAGAATCAACAGTTCAGTAGTCAACACTATTTTTTTTTTAATGTTTCATGACATACGTGTCCCATTGCAATGTGACTATGGTGGCTGTCCCATTAAGATATCTAGCCTATTTCTCCATCTTCTGATTTCAAGCTTGATCATGTGACTTGCTTGGCCCATTGAGACAGCAGCAATTGTAACCAATCTAAAGTCTTAAAAAGGGCTTATGTGTTAAGATTTGACAATGTTTGCTGTTGGAATCCTTCTGCAACCAATCGAACAAGCCCAAGTCAGCCTCCTAGAAAGAGGGAGGCTATGTGGATAGATGATTTAGCTACGGCAGCCGTCCTAGTCATCCAAGATGCTGCCAACTTCCCAGTCACATTCTTTGCACACCAAATGGCAGACTAAGTACTTTCAAAAGCACTCAACCCAACTAATCCACAGAATGAGAAGTGACAAATGATTATTGCTTTAAGCCACTGTTTGGAGGTAGATTGTGAAATAGCAAAAGCTTATCAATCCACAAATCTATTCACAGGATTTGTCACCAATTTGGGATTTTAAAAATTAAATATTTGAGTGCATTGCTAATATCTATATTTAATATCAATACTAAAAATATGTCTAAAACTAAAAGAAGGATATTTTTATTACATTTTTTTCCCTCTTGTGTTTATAATTCACAGTTTTCCTATTCACCGGTGTGCAGGTTTTGAGTTATCTATTGGTGCTCCCTTCTTCCTTGTATGTTAATTGTGAGGATAGCCTAAGTTTACGTAGGCAGGGTCAAGAATGATTTTAGGTTGTCGACTGAATCATAAGGTACCTAGAAAGCTGGTAAAATATAATTTGTGGTTGTGTGTGTGAGGGTGTTTTCCAGAAGAGATTAGTGTGTGTGAGAGTCAGTAGATTAAAAACTAAATTGTCTTTACCCAATGTGCACCATCCAGCTGACTAAGGCCCAGATAGGACACAAAGAGAATGAAAGACAGGGGTGAATTCTCTCTCCTCCCCTAACTTTGAAGCTAGAGCACCCTTCTCCTGACCTTGAAAATCAGAAACTCCATGTTCTACAACCTTTGGATTCCAGAACTTGAATCAGAGGCCAGTAGGTTTCAGGCCTTTGGCCTCAAACTGAGAGTTACATCATCAGCTTCTCTCCTTTTGAGACATTAGGATGTGGACTGAGCTATGTGACCAGCTTCCCTGATTTTCCAGCTTGCAGATAGCCCATGAAATTTTTGCCTCCATAATCACATGAACTACTTCCTTTAAAAATCCCATTTCACCTTGCTATTTATATCCTACTCGTTCTCTTTCTTTGAAGAAACCTGTTTAATATAGACAGGTAGGCAAAGAGCTAGATGATGGACCAAGGGAGGGGAGAGAAAGGGAAGAAAGCAAGCACTTCAGATTGTATGTAAAACAATACAGCATTGTACCCCATGATTGCATCAATGTAATAGCTATGACTTAATAAAAAAAAAAAAAAAGAAAAAGAAGAAGAAGAAGAAAAAGGAAAGGGAAGAAAACTCTAATGCTACTTGATGCCATAGAGTGAAAATTGATCAAAGTTAATTGTTATCTAACTACAAGTCATTTGAAAGTTTTGCCTATGTCTCTCCACGTTCATTCACTCTATTTGTATTTTCTCCAGGTTCTCCATGCTTCTTGTTTTGAAAACTGCTACAACACACAATCTAGAATAATGTTTTCTTCAGTCTTCTGCAAATACAGTACTTACGTAATATGTCTTGCTCAAAAAAATTTATAGACCCCTTTCATTGCCTAATAAAATAAAATCCTAATCTGTATTTTTGATCTTTAAATCTTCTGTGATGAGATCCTCAAAATTTCCTGGCCTTATTCTCCATGGTACTTGTGATGCTTTGAGCTCCAGCCCAACTGCAATACTCTTTGTCACCTACATACACTGTGTACAGTCACCCCATGACTCTGCTGCATGAAAGGTCCCCCTCATACCCCAACATTCCTCTATGGTTCCAGGTGTGAGGTATTATCTGTGTATGTTTCTGTAGACAATTTTACTCCCAGAACCTCTAGGCTTCCTGAATAAACATGTCCTTATATTGGAACAGCTTATAATGATATAGGACTTATCATTTCTTGCCTTACATTATGTTTATTATACTTATGTATTCTAAGCTTTTCTAAGTTTTATGCTTTTTAAGGCTAACATTTGTGTGTTGTCTATATTTATGCCTCTACCTACTTCATATCCTCCATCACCTAGAAGAACACCTGGGATATAGTTTGACTCTGTGAAGTGATTCTTGAAATGAATATGTATGAAATAAGCATGTGAAAAAGAATGAAACAAGCATGTGAAAAAATTAATTAAAATAGTTGCTGGAAATTCTTAAATAGTCTCACAACAGAACTAATATCCATTTAATTAAAAAACAAAAGCAAACCATGATTCCAACTATCTTCCCATGTAACCATGTCCTCCATCAGCACTCCCTATAAGACCAGTCAGGAAATTCTATGATTAGATGAGACTAAACTCAGTGGCTTAATGTAAAAATGTTAATTTCTTGTTTACTCAAAGTCCTTTCATCAGTGACTCTCCGAGGTAGTTGTCATTCATGCCATGGCCCAGTAATTCAATCTTCAGACAGTCTCAGCCCCACAGGAGGAGATAAGAATGGAAAAGACATGCAGAGACTTCTCACAACCCTACAACTCATTGTGAGTAATCATTTACTATTCACCACTCATTGTGAGTAATTTTTCATTACTTCCAACTTGTGAGTAATTAATTTTTCACTATTCACACCTCATTGTAAGTATTCATTATCTCACAACCCATTGTGAATAATTATTCACTATTCACAGCTCATTGTAATTATTCATCACTTTGCAACTCACTGCCCAGAACTAGGTGAATGGTGCCACCTAGCCAGCACAACGGGGGATTGCATTCTTCCACATGCCTGGAGAGGCAAAGGGGACCAGATAAGAAGAGCACTACTTCACCAAAAGACACCACCAGCCGTTGAGTTAGACCAATTAGGAATATCCTAATTGTGTTTTAACACTCATCATCCACCAAACCATCACTAAGTTTTATTATACTTTTAACTTGTAACCATTTCTCAGTTTCTCTGTTTCTCTTCATCTCCATTAAAAGACACCACCAGCCGTTGACCTGGATCAATTACGAATATCCTCAATATTTTCATCTATTTTACCACTCATCATCCACCAAACCATCACTAAGTTTTATTATACTTTTAACTTGTAACCATTTCTCAGTTTCTCTGTTTCTCCTCATCTCCATTATCATCAACCAGGTACACGATAAAATATATTTTCAACTGGTCTAGTGAGATAGTCTCCCAAATGATTACTCCAGTTATTACAAGGCTGCACAACAAAACACCCCAGAACTTAGCACTATAAAACAACAACAATTTTATGCTTTTTGTCATGGTCACAAATTCAATGAGTCAAGAATTCAGATAGGGCCTTGGTGGGAGAGGCCTTTCTCTGCTCTAGTGGCACTGGCCTAGCCCTACAGCTTGGAAGACTCAGTGGCAGGGAAAGAGGGAGGATTCATGGGACTAGGACTGATTTGAATGGTTGCAGGCTGAAATAACATAGGTGGGTGGGATTATTCATGTTCAAGGCTGATTCTTTACTCACATGAGCAGGAATAACTTGAAGCCTGGGCTCAGGTGACATCCTCAACCAGAAGGACTCCATGGGATGCTTGGGTTCCAAAACGGAAAGTCTGGAAAGCAAACATATCAAGAGATGAAGACAGAAGCTTTAAGCCTTCTCTTGACCCAGTTTAGAAAGCATGTAGCATCAATTACACCTCATGCTGTCATAAATGAGTCACGAAGGTCAGTCTAAACTGAAGGGGGGGTAAGTAGGCTTTATCTCTTGATGGGGGGAGTGACAAGCTCACATTACAGGAGAATTATGAACGGATAGATACTGTTAAGGCCATATTTTTTTAAATCAGATATTAATTCAAGTACTGTTGCCTATGGGGCCACATTATTAATCTCTTTAAGTCCCATGTTGACTCTCTGCCTAGAGTCTCTCAGGGTTCTGGTGTTAATTTTTTTGTAATTAATTCTTCAATATCTGTTTTCATCAATAAACAAATAAGGCTCATCACAAGCATAAACTAAGACCCCTCTCACTCCTTGCCCCCAGATGTCTGTGCTGAATTGTGTTTTATCGATTAGGCTAAGGCAGGGAATCCCAGAAGGAGAGGTACACAGATGCAGTAGGTCTCCTGCAAGTTTCTGGAGCCTTGTCTCCTTACAAGTTCCCCCTTTGTGGTCCCAGGAGCTCAGCTTCTTGGATTTACTTAGAAACTCTGCCTTATTCCCCTGCCACAAATCTCCAGGCAAAGGAGTTAAGGACTTTTCTACTACCCTTCCATAGAAAATGTTACATCTGGTTAAGGTCTAATTTTTGTAATAAATTGCATCTTCCCATAACACCTCACAGTGACTGCTTCCTGCCTGGTATAATACTTTAGAACTTTACATAGTCCATGATGAAGTTCTTAATAAATAATTTTTGAATAAATAAACAGATATTAAAGGATTGATTTTGATTTGTTCA
Source organism: Galago senegalensis (assembly GCA_963575145.1). Lineage (NCBI taxonomy): Eukaryota > Metazoa > Chordata > Mammalia > Primates > Galagidae > Galago > Galago senegalensis. The sequence continues at coordinate 24,166 of CAUYTI010072468.1, read as the reverse complement.
AATAGAGAAAAATTATTAGTTTCAGACAAACATGATCAATGGATGTTAGAACAGGAGGGTAAAAATTGAGAAGTAAAAGGGTAATTACCTAGTCATAATGGATACTGCAAAAAATACTCATTACATAGTAAAAAAGACAACGTTTTTCAGACACCAACTCCACCTTAATTTAAAGAGATTAAGGTAGGGATCTAACCTCCCATCACTAGTAATAGGACAAGTCATCACCATGTAACCCAAATATTATACACAAAAAACAAAAACATTATACAAAAAAGCCCAACATTCCTCATAGGTTTATTTCTACTAAATGTGCATATCTAAATATAACTACCATTAAAAAGGAGCAGACAACTCAAATCGATGCACCTTCTTCAGAAGTGCCACAGTCCGAAGGTGAAGAGAGACCAGTATTTTCTGACTTGATAGATAATTAAAGATGTGTCAGCTGAATGAAATGTGCAATTGTGAACTGGGTCTCTTTTTGGTAAAGTACCTGATCGGAACAATTGGTGAAATCTAAACAGAGTCTGAAGATTTGATGGTAATTATATGTTAATGTTAAGTTCGTAGTTTTGAAGTTTGACTTGCTGTGTATGGAAAAATGTCCCACCCCCCTTTTGGACAAATATTGACATATTTTGGAGCAACAGAGTGGCAGTTTGTACACTTCCTCAGAAATCCTCCAAAACAAAAAAAACAGTGATAAAGTAGAATAGAGCAAATACGGCAAAAGCTCAACATTTGGGGAATGTCACTGAAGGATCATGAGACTTTATTGTACAGTTATTGAACCTATAATTCAACTTGCAGATTATTTAAAATAAAAGGTATAAAACAAAATAGGAGTGCTAATGAAGAACGTCACTTTATTTTTTCTCAGCAAAGTTTGTTGTTAAAATTATGTGCTGCGATTGAAATACAAGATAAGATATTATTATGATTTCTCTGCAAGTAGGGAGTAATCTTGAAATGTCTATAAAGGATTAACCCTCTGATCATTATCCCCCCTGAAATGGAAAGTCTGAACACACCGCAAGGAAGGCACTGCTTTGTTATCACACACCGTCCAGGATTGTTGTGACGGAACCTAAGTCTTTCCAGCTCCCACGTCTCTCATTCTCTGATATGCTAGATGTATTATCCTCATCCAGGAGGTGATTTCCTGACATGTGAGGAGTGAGATTGAGTATCTTTATCTTAGAATGAATCCTCTCTCTCTTCTCTCTGGCCAAGGTGATTAGGTTTTCCACCTCAGCTTACTCAGGTCTTCTTTCCATCTACTAAAGAATGAGGGAGCAAAACTAAGGAATCAAAATAAAGCTCATAATTTATGAATGTCACATTGATGCATTTAGTGAAATGGTTTATTTTGTATCTTGGGGGAGAAGGAGCGATGGAGCCAGCAGAGATTATTTTTTGCTAATAGACTAGTAAGGAATTGTAGGTAATTTATAATTATTTTTCCTGAAATTAAAATAAAATAATATGAGCACGCAGAGAGATCTGTGGTTTGCAGGGATGAGGTCATTACTTCTAGGGTAATTCTCTCTATGTCACCTCCTTGAGAACTGCCTATTGTGAATTTGCTTCTGCAAAATACCTCCATAGGGTTCTCTACTATCTGAGTGTAACTTTTTGTCTATTAGCAAGAAGATTTTATGTCTATATCCCAAAATATGAAACGTATTTCTGTCTGCTGTACATCAGCATGCTATATCTGAATCGTATCCATCCATTACTGTCCATTCAGCAAACACTGTATCATGCAGTGAACTAGACTCAGAAGATAACAAAATGAGTAAAATCTTGACAAGTCCTCTGATAGCAAATGATTGCTGAAGCAGCCCTCTCTCAGTTTAAATGCACACAATTACTTCCTCGGGAAAAAAAAATAATAATTCCCCATCTCTGGCTTCATTAGTCTAGGATTGAAGACTTTACAACACTGAGATTGTCAGTGAGATTCTCTTTTAATAAATTTAGAATTTGGATGTAAAGGATAAAATTCCATCTAGAATTTTGCTTAAATTTAATTGATACGTTCTGGAGAGGTATGAGGAAGACATTTTCTCCCATATGTGTAAAGGAAAAAGCATTTAATTATCATAGAGAAGAGTGAAGTAAACTTTCCGAGACAGCGTAGGGAGGCACACAGAAAGAGCAATCAAACTTCAAGGAATAAATATTTGGCTCTCTGGTGGCTCTTCATTTTCTATTTTTAGATTTCTGTGAAGCCCAGATGCATATCCCTGGGTTCTAAAACAACCGTTTTATTCTTCAAATCAATTTCCCCTCCTTTTTTTGTCTGAAGTAACCAAAGGCAGTCCATGAACTAATAACTACAAGGATGTATAATTGAACCCTGAAGAATGCAGGGGATAGCGTACTGACTCCCCACAGTTGAAAACCCAGGAATAACTTACATTCCCCCCACAACTTAACTACTCATAGCCTACTGTTGACCAGAAACCTTACTGATAACATAAATAATCCATTAATACACATTTTGCATGGTTTATAGACTATTCTCACAATGCAGTAAGCTAAAGAAAAGAAAATGTTATTAAGAAAATCATAAGAAAATATATTTACTATTAATGAAGTGGAAGTAATGACACTACACTATACTGGATGGCAGGTTTATTTATCTTACACATAATTCTTGGCTGATGGACAATTCATGATGTTTAGGGAAATTCTATCACACTGAGTGAATTGGCAACCCCGATTTCATCTATCCTGTTGCTCTGCCATCCCCTAGGGTGGTTTTTCCATATTTTAACCTACTGGAAAGGAAAAGAGAAAGTGGAGATAGAGTAGTTTCCCTTGAAGGACGTGATCCAGAAAGTTCTCACAGAACTTCTGTTTATACCCCATTGGACAGATGCAAAGCAGAGGGCCACACCTCACCTCAAAATAGGGATGGCAACTCTAGCTTAGTGGCTACATGGTAGATATCTGAGAGTTTTAGTGCTATATGGAAAAATGGAACAACGGATGTTGGGGAAAATGAGCAATTTCTGCTAAAATAGTGCTATTAGAAGATAATGGGAGAACTTCTGTGTTCATTCACTCAGGATTCTCTTGGAGACAGAACGAGTCTTGCTTGAATCTTCAGTGACAAACTGCATATTGTAAGGTCAAGAAGTAAAAAGGATCATTATAGGAAAAGGAGATACCAAAAAAGAAAAAGCAGAAGAGAAGGGGAGGGGAGCATTACTCTGAGAATTTCTTGTGGCTGCAAGGTTTACTGTGTCAGATGAGGGAATAAGGATCACACCGATTCTGAAAATGAAGACTAAACTGTGAATTTTTTTATCCCCTGTCAAATAATTTTTTAATGTTATTTCAGCAAAAAACTACTGAATTTTTTTTTAGCAGAATGGTGATCTAAAATTATATTTGTTTTTCAGAGAGAATACTGGTAGCCTGTGAAGAGTAAATGAGGGTAAGCATAAGACCAGGTATATATATATAAATATATATATATAAAAAAAAAGAACAGGTATATAGGGTGGCACCTGTGGCTCAGAGGGTAGGGCACTGGCCCCAAATACTGATGGTGGCGGGTTCAAACCTGGCCCCGGCAAAACTGCCAAAAACAAACAAACAAACAAAAATAATCTGGCATTTTGGTGGACACCTGTAGTCCCAGCTACTCTGGAGGCTGAGGCAAGAGAATCACCTAAGCCCAGGAATTGGAGGTTGCTGTGAGCTGTGATGCCACAGCACTCTACTGATAGTGATAAAGTAAGACTCTGTCTCAAAAAAAAAAAAAATGACTGGGTATACACTGGTATCAGGTCATGGAAACAAATAGTATGTACAACATTTTCCCAAAAACTCAGTAAACACAAAACTTAGCAAAATGTCCCCACCTATTCTGTTATCAACTTGTTGCTTAAACTAATGATTTTCTCAAGGACAGATTTTCCCCTGCGTTCTGCACTCTTAGGCCTGTCTTCTCTATCAACAATTTAAATTTTTCTCCCATCAAAAAATGTCTATATTAACTTCTAGTATTGCTAAGAAGAATTCAAGAAAAATAATGTAGTAGCCTGTAACATCTTAGAACATTCTCCATTTATTTAATAACCGGTACAATTTTCTTCCTCTCCCAGGTTTGGAATAAAGCTTGAAAATTATAAACATTGCACTGCCCAGCTGCCGAACTACAAGCATAACTTCTTAACTGAACCTAAGGGGCAACAGACACTGGAACTCAGTTTTTCTTCCTTATCATTAATCTTTGCATTCATCTAATCATTCTCTCCATTCTTTGAACACACCCTTTATTTCAGTCAATATTTCTTGCACTAGGATTATAGGTATGAACAAAAAGGACAAAATCCCTTTGCCATGAAATTTACAATGGTTCTTCCCTGAATCCACAGTCTTTCCAAGATTTTGGATAATCGTGGTCAACCAAGGTCCAAAAATATTAAATGGAAGATTCTAGAAATAAACCGTCTATAAGTTTTCAATGATGCACCATTTTGAGTAGCATGGTGACATCTCATGCCATCCCACTCCACCCTGTCTAGGCTGGCAGTCTGTTAGGAGTGGTAGCAGCCATCATTTTGTACAGTCTGGCAGTGCTTGTGTTCAAGGAACTCTCGTTTTACTTAATAATGCCCCCAAAATGCAAGAGTAGTGATGTTGGCATGTTGTCATCATTGTTTTATTTTATTATTACATATTTTGTTAATCTAGAGTATATATAAGATTCCATTCTACCTGAGATTTCAGGCATTTACAGGGGATCTTGGAATGTATGTCCAAGATAAAGTAGGAGCTTACTATACTTTTTTATGCCTACTTTTATTGTAGTGTAGTATTAAAATTTTTATTTTGAGGGGCATAATGAACATATTTATGCCGCAGGAGTAATTAAGAATCTTATGAAAGATACTAAACAAATAATTGCATCACAGAAATTATTCTTAATTATTTTTATATATATAAATATATTTTATATATATATATAAATATATATATGTGCACACACATACAAACTTGTGTGAAGTTTCATGTGAAACTTCTTGAGTGTCAAGGATTGTACTGAGAAGTTTGATGGCTTCTGAGGATATAATCATAAACAAGGTATTGTTCCAGCCCTTAAGAGACTTAATATTGGTTCCAACAATACTGGAGGAATAATGTCTTTAAAAATAAAAAAACAATGGTGCTGCCCGTAGCTCAAAGGAGTAGGGTGCTGGCCCCATATACAGAGGTGGTGGGTTGAAACCCAGCCCTGGCCAAAATTGCAAAAAAATAAATACAATAAAAAGTCAAAATAAATATATTTATGTCAATGAAGCAGAAAAATGTATTCAATCAATTAACATATGCCCCAACTTCTCCCAATTTAGAAGACAAAGTGAGTAAATGAGTGGGTATCAGTGGCCCCTGATTCGCTCATCTATTACTTCCTTCCCTCAGATATTATATCATTCTTTCAACAATTAGCCCCACAGTGGAATTCCATTTCAGGCCTGAAATACCCCAATTAATAGGCTCAAAACAAAACACTCTGCCTTCATACAGCTTACATTTTAGTGGACGTCTACTCAAAGGCTTTATTTCTGAGAACATTGTCATCTTATCTGCAAGTGTTTATGGGTTTCTTGTGAGTTTCACTTTGTTTCTATGTATGACACTATCAGATTTAACAGTTTTTCCTTCAATATTTATAACATACTCATTCTTTTCCTTCTTAGCTACTGTAATAATATGGGGTTTTTTGTTGTTGTTTGTTTGTTTGTTTGTTTTTGCAGTTTTGGGCCTGGGCTGGGTTTAAACATGCCACCTCCTGCATATGGGTCAGCGCCCTACTCCTTCGAGCCACAGACGCTACCCTACTATAACAATCTTTTTAACTAACAAGTCACATTGTGTCAGTCTTCTGGCTGAAATTCTAGTTAGACTACCATTTTATTCAGAGAAAAAGCTAGAATTCAGAGGATAGTGCCTAGTGAACAATGTGATCTAATTTTCCTGTACTTACTTCTCAGATGTCACCTCCTAATTTCCCCCTGTCCACTTTGCTCTGCCACACTAGCTCCTCGTTATAGTTTCAACATTTTCATTTTAGAGGGATGTCATGACATCACGTTCTCCCAGGCCTGGCCTTACGCAGCAGGCCAGGCAAGGGATGGGCCTTCCTGGTGAATGAGACAGCTCTTCTGCTCACAGGCCCTGGCTGCTCCTCCCACCCGCCTGCTGTGGGCAGCAGGGGTGCCAGATCAGCCTGCCCTCGCTGCCCCCACCTCTGCCTTCTGGCATGGGTGGGGACGGTGGTCTTCTTGCCCTTAGTGAGCAGCGCTCACCCACCCTTGTGATGGTTGCCTTGTGGCAGGGCTTCAATCAAAAAACAAATAAAAATGTTCATTTTTGAGCCTTTGAGTTTAATCTTTTCTGTTTTGAGTACTCACATGGCCCAGATAACTATATGGTCAATTTTCTCACTTTTTGAAAACTTTAATGTAAATGTCACCATATCAACATGGTGCCCTTAAGTCACCGTCTCTAAAACTAAAATTCCTCTCTACTTCTTGTTTCACTAACCATAATTTACATTCTGTTTTTTCAATGGTACATTATTATAATCCTTCCATTTTTTATTATCTCCTCCTACTAGGTTTTAAGCTTCATAGGGTATATTTTTTGTCTCTTTTCAAACAAGCATTTATTTCCTATCGCTGTTTAACAATTTATAGTAATTATCACAATGTAAGTGACTTGAACAACACCATTTATTATCTCACAATTTTGTACAAGATCTACAAATTAAATTTGTGAACTCGCCTCTGCGTGCGTACATTGGCAGCACTGTTCAAACAGGTAAAGTAAGGTTTCATAATCTTGGTATCAGAGCGTCTCAGATCCGTTGTCATAGCAACATGTAGAAGTGTCTTGCTGACTGACGTTTTTTATTGTTATTGTATGTTGTGGTGTGTTGTAAGAATATCAGAGCTTGAAACTGAGCAACAAACAAACATTACACTTATTAAACTCAGAAACAGTGAAGGTGAATTCAAGGACATGGTAGTTCAGGTTTATGGGGATAATGACATGAAAAAATGGCATAAATGATTTTCTGAGGCCGAAGAGTCACTCCTGCAAAGAAGTTAGGGCCAGTAGCAATGAGCAGAACTGATAGAAGCATTACAAATATTCATCAAATTTGAATCAAAATCATCAGCTGACTGTGAGAAGCATAGCAGACCATCAATAGAAAAACAGTAAAATCTTCATGGAATGTGTTGGCATGAGAAAAGTGTGGCTCTTGCATCACAAAAAATGAACCGGCTCACATGGCACTGTCTGCAAAGGCGTTTTTAGCCAGCAAACAAATAATACCCTCTCTGCTTACTTGATCTAGCACCCAATGACTTCATTTCTTTACCAACAATAAAGGAAGATACTTTGATGACATTCAGGAAATCAAGGGTAATATGTCAACACCTCTCACGGCCATTCCAGACAAAGAGTTCCAAAAGTGCATTGAAGGGTGGACTAGGCACTGGCATTGGTGCATGACTTCCCAAGGGGAGTACTTCGGAGGTTATGGTAGTGATATTCAGCAATGAGTATGTAACACCTTTTCTGGGATGAGGTCACAAACTTAATTGTGAAACCTTGTAGTTCAGAAGTCTGAGTGGATTTGACTGGAATCACTTGGGTCTTACAAAACCAAAATCAAGATGTTATCTCGGCTATACTCTTATTTGGAAGTTTTGGGGGGAAATTATCTTCCAAATGCATTCAGATTGCTGGCAAATTCAGTAGTTTGCAGTAATTGGACTGAGATCCATTTGAGCTGTCAGCAGAGGTCACTCTCAGCCTCTGGAAACTGCCTACATTTTTTGTCATGTGACCAACTCAATCTTTGAACCAGCAAAGGTATGCCAAACTCTTCTCATGTTTAGAGTCCTTCTGGCTTCTGCTACTTCTCCCAGCTGTGTAAAACTCTATTTTGGCTCTCATGTAATTAGGTTAGGCACATCCATAACCTTTACCTTATAAAGTAATGTGGTCAAGAGAGATGATAACAGTCACAGGATTTCCCTGAACACAAAGGATTATATAAGGTCATTAAAGGCTACCATCAAACTCTGCTCCCTATAACACTCAGAAGTTCTAAGAACTAGTCTTAAAATATTTACTGAATGGGGCAGTGCCTGTGGCTCAAAGGAGTAGGGTGCTGGCCCCATATACTAGAGGTGGTGGGTTCAAACACAGCCCTAGCCAAAAAAAAAAAAAATAAATAAATTATTGAATGAACGCAAAAGGAATTAATTAATTAATTAATTAATTTTTATTGCTATAGTATCACATGCCTATTTAGAAAATGTCATAAGAATAAAACCCTGGGATCGGTGCCTGTGGCCCAAGCAGCTAAGGCTCCAGCCACATACACCTGAGCTAGCGGGTTCGAATCCAGCCTGGGCCTGCCAAACAACAATGACGGCTGCAACCAATAAGTAGCTGGGCATTGTGGGGGCATCTGTAGTCCCAGCTACTTGGGAGGTGGAGGCAAGAGACTTGCTTAAGCCTAGGAGTTAGAGGTTGTTGTGAGCTATGATGCATGGCACTCTACCCAGAGTGACAGCTTGAGGCTCTGTCTCAAAAAAAAAAAAGGATACAATCCCCGTCTGCCTAGCACAATAAGCTGTAACGACTTACCTGGGGCTGGCACAGGTGCCTCGGGTTCTGCCTGGATGAGATATATAGTGGCACATCTTCCCTTGACCCTCACGTCTCATAAATATGTCTAGCATCTCTTTACTTAGGTCCTACCATACTCGATCAGCCCGCAGAGAAACCAGGAAGGAACATATTCCAGAAGACCCACCATCTAATCTCATCATTTCCCCTTCAGCTCCCTTCTTCCTCTTTAATACAGAACATTCCATCTAGCTAGACCATGCTGCTTTTTTTGTTGTTGTTGTTCTATTGGGGTTAATCCTAATCCTTTACCAAATCCTTTAGTCCATACCCTGTCTTCCAAATACATATCTTCAAATTTCAAAAGTCAGAAAGAGATCAATTAATGGAATAAGGGAATGAGTAAAGAGTATGGGCAAAGAAGGTACCAAGGAGTTTTGAGGATAAGAGAAGAAAAAGAATTAGTTAATATTTCTAACATAATATTTCCAAATTACATTTTTAAACTCTTGTTTTATTCTAATAATGTCTTACTTAATCACAGAAATACATTCTGAGAAACGTGCCCTTAGCCAATTTTGCCATTGTGCAAACATCATAGCGTACTTAAACATACCTAGAAATTACAGCCCATGGCACACCTGGGCTCTGTGTTGAAGCCTATTGCATGTATGCTACAGACCTATACAGAATGTCAATGAATAAGTAAATGTCACACAATCGTAAGTATTTATGTGTCCAAACATAGAAAAGGTACAGTAAAATTTTAGCCTCATAATGTTATGGGACCACCATGGTATATGTAGTTCATCATTAACTGAAAGAGTGTATATGATTACATGCCTGTCTTTTTTTTTCTTATACTGTGAGATCCTTGGGAGCAGAAATCCCTCGATTTATCCCTTTATTTCCATTTCTTGGCACCATTCAAAGTTATTGTCCAATAATTGCTTGCCAAATAAATGAAAAATGAATGCATACATTAAAAGCACACACTATATATAACTTTATCATTCAATATAACGAAAAAGTATGAAGCCCAACAAAAGATACCCACATTTCAGCATCCAGGCAGATAGAAATATTCAGAAGGAAATTTCCGAATCTTTTACCACAGCACAGAATAGAATGCTGAAAGAAATATTGTTGATAAATGTTATCTTTTCTACTAACGTAGTTTCAGATATAATCAAAATATTTAAGCACCGTTTTACTATACATTTTCATGTGCCATTTACCAATATGAATCAGATTATTAAATGCAAACATTCTTTTTTAGATAGCAAATGCGTGTATAATACACTCAAAAAGTCATAAATCCACCTTAGTCCCTTTTTGATATCTGCTCCAGGACGTTCACATTAAGATAAATGGATTGTCATGTTTCGAGAACTGTTTAGTTTCACTTTTAGGGAACCATCTGTGCTCTGATGAATGGTTCTGTGGATAAGAGTGGGCATGTTGATTTAGCTCTCTTTTAAATAAATGCCATAGCTAATTATTATTACGATTATTTTTTGAGAATGCAGTTCTTAACCCCTCCAACTTCCATCGTCTCTTTTGAAGATAATTATGTAATAAAGGTTCATGTCTGCATAAAGGTTTCTCTCAGGATGCAAAAACATTCACCATACATTTCAGGAAAAATAACCTGATATGTTGTGATACCCACATTCTTGATTGAATAATGCCCTTCCCTATCTTTGAAATTAACTCACACACACTAAGCACTCAGGGAGAAGACAGGGCCAGCTCATTTAACTTCGAAGCAACATACTCATCATGGAGTTGGGGGATGCCACAGTATTATCACCCTTCACATTTATTTGGCGAATGTTACTTGGCATCATCAGGAAGAGAAAAACAATACAAATAATAAAATTAAAAAACATATGATTAGTATGTAATGGTCCTTTTGATCAGTTGAATTGCTGGGTTCAACATAATTTAGGGTTTAAGCATGTATTAAAGTCATTCAAACGAGAGTAATAGGTGTACAATCAAAAGCCCAATCATCGATCATTTTCATAGTGATTTACATTAGAACTGATCAAGAACCGACTTACAGTATAACACATATAAAACATTCACTCAGATATTACCATGTTCACATCTGTGAAATAAATAAATACATATATGCTTTTGGCACATAGATCTGCAGTTTCCCAAACTCTGTTCTCTAGTAAGGTCCAAGGATTCCAGGGACTCTCCCTGAGATTGAACAAGAAGGCTGAGGAGAGTTGGTCTTATGGAGACCCATCCTCTAGTCAAGCCAAACTGTGCTTCATTTGGCAGAATATTACTTTTGAATGTTTACATTCATAAAATCAGCCCCACAGCTAAAGTAGCAGAAAACCAGTGTCCTAGATAAATCCACCTCGTTGACATTTTTCTGCTTTAAAACATCAACTGTAACAGCAGAAACTATTTTTTTTTTAAGAAAAATAACATTTATCTTGGTTAGTAGAGGCTAAGATAAGGCTGACAGCTAATTCTTATTAGAAGAAATACCAATTTATTGCTTCATATCTTTTTGCCTGATGCTTACTATCTTTTACTATGCATTAATCATGAGCCCTCTGCAAACATATGAAAAATTATATCACTTTTAAAACAATGATGAACACCCTCTGGTATTGGAATTTGGGCTACTCTACCAGGCAGCTTGGGAAGGTATTCTAGGATGGTCTTTCTATGTAGCTAACATTTCCCAAATTGCCATAAAGACTGATCTTTACATTGTGCTGACCTATCTTATCTGTTAGGGTTACTAAGCCAGAGAAACGCGTTCTATTTAGCTAGAGTACAAGGAAATTTACTGGTTGTGACGTAACTCACAGAGTCAAAGTAGGTGTTGAAAAAGCAGGTTTTATAAAGGAAGAACAATTTCCTGAATCTGGACAATTACAGCCATCGAAATTTCTCCAGTCATTCTGATTCAATTGATTCATTTGTAAACTCCTGCTTTTATTTCCTATTACACTGGAGCAAGTGTCCTGTTTCCACCAAACATCTAACACTCCATTTACACTCTAAAGTTACCACCTTATACCTTCGCCATGAATGAATTTGGACAATTTTGAATATGGGTCACTATGAGAGTTTTGGCACAGACTGTTTAATGGTCCTTTATTTCATTCTAAGCAACACAGTCGATAGCATCCTTTCTGATTCACTGGTGGGAATTCCAGCTTGCTCACTTAATCAGCCTTGCTGGAAGTGCTTCATCAGTTTTCCCCCACTCGGATTTTATGTTCCTTGATTTTTGGATATCTCAATACTTTCATACTGACTCATGCACTCTCCAGGGTATTTGTCCTCATTTCTACCTTTCTGCTCGCTCTCTTCAGTGTAATCATGCTTTAGAGTATCCATCTTACGCAAAGAAGTATTTTCTTGTTTGTTATATCTTTGCCTCAACCTTTCTCAAACACAGTGGTTAACTATTGCTGCTTCTGCTTCCTCACATGACAATCTCTCCTTAATCTACTCATTGTTTCAGAATTCGACCCTGTAGACTATTTCTGTCGAGAACACCAACAGTCCTCATCTTTGTCAAATCTCATGGTCTCATCTCTGATGTTGCCTTCCTTGGCCTCTGAGTCCCATTTAACCTTGTTGATCACATCCTCTTTCTAGAAACACACTTTCTCACTTTCTCTTACCTGCCATATAAGAAATGTTCCCTGTTCTCATTCTGACTGACAGGATACTCCCTCTCAAGCTCATGTGCTGGCTTGCCCTCTTCTGCTTGACTTCTCAGAGTTAAAAGGCCTCCTGAGCTTTGTCCCCATCACTTCTTCATTATGGGAATGGTCTCTATGTACCAGCACATGCACTTCTAGCTCATTAGTTACTACCTAAGTCAGTGCATCCCATATTTCCCTCTGCAGCCCTGATTTCTCCTCAGAAATCAAGATGCTTAGATGTCGTCCACTTGGCACCTTCACGTTAATGATTAATGACTAATAATCCTCTAAAACTTACTACATGAAAAACAGAAGGCTTAAACCACCTTGTTCCCACCCCAATCTTTCTTCACTCTGTTTCCAACTCAATATACCACATCACATTATAGCCAGTTAGCTAACCCAAAGGTCCTTCTTCATCATGATATAATTAAATTGCACACAAACTTGATGACAAACCTGAATATCTAATTCACCAGCATATTCTACTGACTCTACAACTTATATAAAATTCATCCACCTTTTCTACCTCTACTAAGGCCTCCAGGCCAAACCACCTCTCTCATGTGGACTATTATGATAGCTTCGTAAAAAGTTTTCCATTTTCTCTTTACAATAGAACAAAAAAAATTTTTAGAAATATTATTTGGAATGCCACTCCCTTGTTTAAATCCTTCAGTGATCTCTCATCTTGTTTTAAATAAACAAATATTTTGATTTTTCTTTGGTGTATAACCCTACTATGTCTTTGACTTTATTTCATACTGGTTTAACCTTCACCAGCCCATCTTTAAAATTAATAAACTTGATAGTGTTTCTTTGTCCCTTGAGGATTCTTCTCCATCATTTTTATACACCTCCTTCTCTTGGTCATTTAAATTAATATTTTTACATAGCCATCAGCCATAATAAGTCCAGAGTTTTAGTGGCTTACCTCCAAAAAAGAAGTGGATTCTCCACACACTTCACGTTTCAATTACACTGTGTGTGTGTGTGTGTGTGTGTGTGTGTGTGTTAGAAGATAATGCGGGCTCCACGCAGTTATTTAGATGCTTCTTCAATTCAGTGGCTCCAGTGTCTCATGGAACCTGGAGTTCTCTCCTTAAAGTCTCTGCCTCTGACCTCTATCACCTTTAGAAAAGAGAGAGAGAGTCTGGGGTATCTTGTACAGTAGCCTTTAAGGGCTGAGACTGAGATAACGTTCATCACTTATTCCCTAACTTCCATTGGCCAAAATTCAGTCACTTAGTCAAACTAAAGACAAGAAAATCTGGACTTTGTAGTTTTCCAGGATGAAGAGGAGAAGATAAGTATTGGTGATTACTAACAGTCTTTGGCCTATCCTCTAACCAAATGGTTACCCACTAACATTTATCACATTATCCAATTTTAATTATGTGCAAAGCAAATTCCCTTATTTTATGTTTAATAGTTAAGTTTCCTTTTATTCATGCATTAATTAATAGTGTGATTGTTTCCCTTCAGAAGAATGTAAGCATCATAAAGACAGGGTTCTTTTCTGGGTTTTGTTTATTGTTTTGGCTACATTCTTAATTCCTAGATCCAATTCATGACTGGTGATTATTAACTACTTAATAAACACTTTTATAAATTTAGCGCACTTGCTTTGTGTATGCATAAGATCAGAACAGTAGAACTTGTTTGACAAATCCGGGAACACTGTATCTTAAGAAAGGCAAATACAGTAACCCTGAGACTTGGGTTCTCCACCCACTTGCAGCAAGTTAGCAAGAACTAACCTTGAAGCTGACTGAGCAATTCTAATTGAGTTAATTGGAAGAACAAGCTGATACCAGAGGCTAAATTTGAGGGTGTTCTATTTTTAATAAGGTCATATTTAAACACAGGAACCTTCCATTGTTATACAGCTGTTGAAATGTTTCCTGATCCTCTCCTCCTAAAATATGGAGATGATTTGAGGACTGAGATCTTTCAGTATTATAATGCTGTCCACTCGTGTAACTAGTCCTGATCATGGTACCTTTCCCTTTGGGCTACTATAATTTCAGGCACTCTGTATTTTACTTTCCTTATGTACTTTCCTTATATTTTTGGCCAAAAATTCCTGTTTGTTTTTTTAATATTCAATTTGTTCTTTGAAATATTAATCCATGTAAAAGAAAAATAGGTCACCAGACAAAATCTGGGTTATGCTTTTCGGAAGAAAAGGGGTTGAATTTGAAGAAAGAAAGAAAAGAATACATTCCATCTACATTTATTTTTCAAGAAGTGAAAGAATGTCAGCATATACAAGTCAAAAGAAAATGGCCACTGAACTATTGATGATAAAATCCTGAAATTATACAAGGTAGACAATTAAGCATTAATCTTTACTAAGTAAAACAAAATATGTTATTATGTATGTAAAACAAGGGTTCAGTATTCTTTATATTGAAAAATGCCATACAGATATTTATTTCCAGTATTTTTCACTAAAATTCTTATATTTCCCTTCATTTTACTATTTTAGATAGCCAATATTTTTTAATGAGATACAAGTTTTGAAAGTTCTGTAAATTGTAATCTTTCTGGAATTTGAAAAGGACTGTGTTTTCATTCTAGTAATGGCTCTGCATATAAGCTTCGAGTCCTGATGGTCTGTCTTTTCCTTCATTTCTTGCACAACCTTTAAAACAAGGTGATAGAATAAAGCTATTTTTTCAACTTCTATCAACTGTTTCCCAAAATTTCATATCCTTAGTAGTAACTTTTTCTGTTTGGGTCCAGTATCAAATAAATAGGTTTATAAGTTAGTCTTATACATTTTGTCAGACAAACATCATTTTTTCTTCACCCCCCCATTCTTAAAGAGCTTATATTAAAGCCTATAGTAAATGTTGTTGTAGGCACTGTTCACTTTCTTAAATATACAGTGATATGTAAGACATAATCTCTAACCTCAATGGGTTTCTAGTTTTGCTGGGAAGCCAAACAAGCTAAAGCCAAAGTCCTCAAAGGGCATAATAGAAGCATGCACAGGTTATTAGGAAGCTCATTTAGTTTAGATTGAAGAGTCAAGTCACACTGTCTAAGAGAAGTAATGCTTGAGTTAAATTCTATACCTGATGAGAAGGAATTTACAGGGTGAAATCGAGAAGGGAATTACAGTCAGAGGGAGCAGCATGTGAGAAGGCAGTGATTTGTGAAATAACATAATAAATTCAGGTGTGGTGAGTAGTTGAGTATGTCGGTAGGGAAAATTAAATTACATGTAAAGAAAGAGGTTAGCATAGTTAGATCATAATGGGTCTTTTCTTCTATGTTAAGGAACTGGGATTTTTTTCTTCTATGCCTCAGAATTTGGGGTTTTCTAAAGTCCTAAACTTCTAAAGTAATTCAAGCATAGGATTTACATAATCACATTTAAATATTGCAACGATCACTATGGAGGAATGAAGGAGTAGAATAATGAACAAATGAAAACCAATTAAGATGTTTTATGGCTATGATGGTGCTCTAAGCTTATGGATTAAACCACTACCCTTAATTCAAAGATAGTAGTAATACATAATTTCTAAAAATGTAAAAAGGACAAAACAATAATTAAAATAAAATGAATATCTCACTGGCTCAAGTATAAGAACACCAGTGGCAATAAGTAGTAATTATCATATTGACAGGCCATTCATTTTTCAGCACAATAATGAAGACTGAGCTAAAACAAAGCACATTGTCATAAGTTTTCAGAACTACCCAGATAAATGAAAGATCCTAAAAGGATTAAAAAGAAAAAGGTGTAACAAAGCATCAAGTGAGATCTCATCACACTTATACGTAGAAACCGTGGAAATTAAAGATAATGGTGTGGTGTTTTAAATTTTACAGAAAAATAATTGGCAACTCAGAAGGTTCAGTGCGAAGGAAGGCAAGTATGGATATAAAATTAAGATGTTTAAGTCATTTGGTTTACCCTTTATGAGGATTCTGTAGGGGGCATGTCCATAAAATGAAGAAATAAAGAAAAAAGGAAAACCCAGGGCCCAAGACATAGGATATAGAATATAGGAGATACAAAAAGAGAGAGAGAGCGAGCCTATGGAGATAGAGAAAAGCAGAAATAAGAGAGTTGGCCAATATGCTTAGAGAATAACAACAACAAAAAATCCGGGTTGGAAATAGTACCTGTGGGGATATATTCACAAAAATTATAAATATGATAGATAAAATGATATCTTTGATTATATAAAGAGAATTTATAGCTATGTACAATAAGTGAGTGATAATTGGAGACAGATTTAACATACATTTAATTAAAGCTCCAGACCTAGAGAATGGAGCGACTGGAAGGAAAGGAATATTTAAAGTGATTGTGACCTACGTAAAAAAGATGCTAAGCTTCATTACTCACCAGGGAAACACATATCAAAACCAATGATAAAACCATAATGAAATCCTATCTGGCACATGTGAAGATAGTCCTATTATTAAAAAAGAAAGAAAGAAAAGAAAGTAACAATCATGTGTAAGGATGTGGAGATAGTAGAATTCTTGAACACTGTGGGTGGGGATGCAAAATGGCACAGCTGCTATGAAAAGTAGCATGAAGGTTCCTTAAAAACTTGGAAAGAGAACAGTCATATAATCTGGGAGTCCCACAATTCAAAGAATTGAAATAAGAATCTTGAAGAAATACTGCAGCACTGTTCACAGGAGCCAAGATGTGAAACAGCCTAACAGTCCATTGACACACGAACGGATAAAGAAAATGTGATGAAGAAACACAATGAAACTCTATTCAGCCTTTATGAAGATAAAAATTTCATAATATGCAATGACTGAATGAACCATGGAGGATATGATGCTAAGTGAAATAAGCAAGCCAGAGAAAGACAAATACTGCACAATTCTACTTATAAGGAATAGCTAAAATAGGCAAATTTACAGAATCAGAATAGAATGACAGGGCAAAGACCAGAAGTTCATATCAATAGATATAGAAAAAGCATTCGATGAAATCCAGTACCCTTTAATGATAAAAAAAAAAAATCAGCAAATTATGCATGGAAGGGACATACCTCAAAATTATAAAAGCCACATATGGCAAACCCACAGCCAACATCATCTGGAATACAGAAAAGTTGAAAGTATTCTACCTAAGAACTGGAATAAGATGCCACCTGCATTCCACAGTGTTAGAAGTCCTAGCCAGTGCAATTAGGCAAGAGAAAAAATAAAAGACATTCAAATTGAGATAGAGGAGGTCAAATCAACCCTATTTGCTAATGATATGATCTTATACTAGAAAACTCTTTTAAAAAATACCATTGGAAGTAAAAAATAAATTTAGGGTTTATAGAATCAATGAACCCAAGTCAGTAGTATTTCTATATACTAGAAACAGTCAAGCTGAGAGTAGAAACAAGCACTTAATACCATTTACAATAGCTACAAAGAAAATAAAATACTTAAGAATATATTTAACCAAGGAGGTAAAAGAGGTCTGCAAGGAGAACCACAGAACACTGATGAAAGAAACTGTAGATGACAGAAACTAATGGAGAAATACCCCATACTCATAGATTGGGCAAATCAACATCATTAAGATGTGGATACTGCCCAACATGATTTACACATTCAGTGAAATTCTCATCAAAATAGAAACATCGTATTTTGTAAACCTAGAATAAATAATGCTAAGTTTCAAAAAAGAGTCCAATTAGCTAAAGTAATTTTAAGCAAAAAAGAAGAAAATTAGAGGCATCATATTTTCTCAACTCAAATTATATTAACAGACAATAGTAACCAAAACAGCATGGTACCTGGAATAATGGTAGATACATAGATCAGTGCAACATGATGAAGAACTCACAAATAAAACATATGCTACCACCAACTTGTCTTCATCAAAGCAGACAAAAGCATCACTGGGAAAAAGATGCCCTATTCAATAAATGTGCTGGGAAAATTGGATAGCTGTGTGTAGAGGAATGAAGCAGGGCTCATATTTCTTGCTATGTACAAAAATTAACTCAACTTGGATTAAAGATCTAAATTTAAGTAATGAAACCATAAAAATTCTAGAACAAAGTTGAGGAAAAACTCTTGTAGATATAGAAAAATTTAGGCTTACACCTCAAAGGCAAGTATAGCAACAACAAAAATAAATGGGACTAACAATAACAAAAATAAACAAATGAGACTTAATTGAACTGCTTCTGTACAGCTAGGGAGACAACCAAAGCAATAGACAAACTACACAATGAGAAAGGATATTTGCATTTTTGAATCAGACAAAAGCTTGATAACTAGGATCTACAGAAAACTCAAATTAATCAACATAATAAAGAGCCAACAATCCCTTGTATCAATGGGCAAGAAAGATTAATAGAAACTTCTGTAAAGAAGACAGATGAATGGCTAACAAACATATGGAAAAAATGCTCATTGTCTCCAATTATCAGAGAAATGCAAATCAAAACCACTCTGAGATATCATCTAACCCCAGTGAGAATGGCCCACATCACAAAATATCAAAACTGCAGATGCTGGCATGGATGTGGAAAGAGGGGAACACTTTTACACTGCTGGTAGGACTGCAAACTAATACAACCTTTTTGGAAGGAAGCTTGGAGAATTCTCAAAGAACTCAAACCAGACCTTCCATTTGATCCTGGAATCCCATTACTGGGCATCTACCAGAAGAAAAAAAAATCCTTTACCATAAGGACATTTGCACTAGATTGTTTATCTCAGCTCAATTTACACTTGCCAATATGTGGATGCAGCCTAAATGCCAACCAACCCAGGAATGGATTAACAAGCTGTGATACGTATACCATGGAATACTATTCATCCATTAAAAAAATGAAGACTTTACATGTTTTGTATTAACCTGGATGGAAGTGGAACACGTTATTCTTAGTAAAGCCTCACAAGAATGGAGAAGCAAGAATCTTATGTACTCAATTCTGATATGAGAACAATTAATGATCTAGTATATGGTTAGGGTGGGGGGAAGGGGAGACCAGAGAGAGAGGGAAGGAGGGAGGGGGATAGGGGTTCATGGTGTTTGAAGTACCTTTTGGGGGTAGGACACAATTATAAGAAGGTCCATATCTAACAAATGCAACCAATGTAACTCGGTTCCATTGTACCCTCAATGAATTCCCAAAAATAAATAAATAAATAAATGAGACTTAAAAAGCATATCTGGAACAGAGAAAATAATCAGCAAAGTAAACAGGCAACCTAGAGTATGAGAGAAAATTTTCACAATCTCTATATTTGATAAAGGACTAGTATCCAGTGTCTACAAGAACTCAAATCAGCAAGAAAATGAAAAATAAAATGTGCAAAAGCAATGAACAGAATTTTTTTCCAAGGGAAATAGACAAATGGCCAAAAAAATGATATGGAAAAATATGTTTAACATCACTAATCAGCAGGGAAATGCAAACTGAAACCACAGTGAATAATACCTTACCCATGGCAAATGGTTGGTACAAAAAGTCCAAAAACAACAGATGCCGGGGTGGATGCAGAGAAAAAGTAGGGTTTATATGCTGTTAGTGGGACCTCCAACTAGTACAACTCCAGTGGAAAACAGTATGGAGATTCCTCAACTAGGTATCTACCTGGAGGAAAATAAATACCTTTTTTTTTTGGCTTATTTTTTAATGTTTATTGAAGCACAATTCACAATCTGAAAGATATGAAACAACCAAAATACCCATCAACTCACAAATGAATAAAGAAAATGTGTTATGTCGTTATAAAGACCATGGAATACAACTCATCCATAAAAAGGAATGAAAAATGTCTCTCACAGTAACTTGGGCAGAACTGTAATCGATTATCTTAGGTGAAGTGTCTTAGGAATGGAAAAATTGATGCTACCTGTTCTCACAAATAAGCTGAAGCTAAATAGTGTGTACATATGGACACAAAAGATGCAAGGAAGGCTGAAAACTCAGAAGGGGGCGGGATGGAAGCTTGGCGAGGATAAACACCTATCAGGGACCATGAACTCTGGGCACGTGAAGGTCACACCGAAAGCCCTGATATCAGCACTATGTAATGTATCCCTGTGCCAAAAATATTTGTACCTCTTTAATATTTTGAAATAAAAAAAAATGCACCCTTGGACATAGAATAGTGAGACTCTTGAACTTCAGGGAAAAGGAAAACATCTTCAGAAGAAGAAAAGACCATTTACTTCCACCAAGATGTGAACCAAGAGGAAGGGAGAGGACCTGCAGGCGGCGTTCTTTGTAAGGATTGCTGAGCCCTGGACTGGGAGAATGGGTAGGAGGAGGCAGCGAGCCTCCCAGTCAGCTCACCTGCATTCATTACTTGGTTTACTCACTTCCTTTGAACCGGCTGTCCCATGCTCCCCGTGCAAAGGGGGTGGGGGAATGATGTGTGGGAAAGAGGGGTGCACCTGACTGAAAGAGAAACTCTCCACCCTTGCTCCTGGTTTCTTCCGGTGCTTCTTTTGCTTCTGTTCCACTTAAGCACCTACCCTCTCTCCAAGGCTTCCTTGGGGTTTTAATAAATAATTCGCTGTGGTATTTCAGGATTTTGTTAGGGAGGCAAAACCAGCAACTGATACCAGCTTACCATCAAATTTGCCCTTTAATTTTAATTCTATACCAGTTTGTACATTTTTTTGACAAAGCCTAAATTTATTCAGTACCGTTATCCTCCTTTAAGGCTCTGAATTAAGCAGATCTCTGAGGATCCTCTCTGTCTTTGCTCTTCTGTAGACCAAGGACAAGAAAACTGCCCTAAAGGGTGCCCCAAAATGAACAGTGTGGTCCTTGTAATAAAAATACAGTTGTTTCCTTGGGGTATAGGATGCCTGGAATTTAAACATCCACTGACTGAGCCCCAATTCCAAAACTTCAAATTCTCAATCATAAAGCAAACTATGTCCGCCCGCAATTCCCCTCCCCAAATAATTGGGAAGGGTGGCAAAGGAAACCTTGTCCTGTACCCTCAGGTGGGCGTCACTAAAAACATAGTTCCAACAGAATGAAACTCACAGGAACAAATGTAAGACATTTGATATATACGAATACTGAGAAAGAAACCCAACAAATGCGAAGCCTCGTCTATATCATCCGTCCTATACTAATCTTACATTAGTAAGATTACATTTTCCATCCGTAAAAGCCTGGAGACTTAAAAAAAAATGCTGCACTCATAATGGGAGGCTACATCAGAAGCAGAGAAGGCAGTGAAACATGAAAACTTCAAAGTCAAGAGACAATCTAATTACTTTCAAAAAAATATCAGGCAACCAAAAAGAATAATTCCGGCTGATAGAAAACATCTCAGATACATGAGAGGGGGGAGAAGAGCAATCACTCAGGGTCTTTAATTTCACAATTAAGAAAATCATAGTGTATAGTTCAATACATAAAGAACACAGGCAAACAAGATGGGAGATGCTTTACCCTACCAGGACTGTTCTGGGGGAAAAAAAGAAAGAAACAGAAAATTGTACTCTAGCCAATAAAAAAGCAGTTAAGTAAATCAAGAAGAAAGCAAAGGAGGGACAGTAAGAGTGACTAGAGAACAGAATGAGGCCTAATGTTTTCCACAAAGGCAGTGACACACAACAGAAAGTGTATTCAGGACAACTCAAAAGCAGAATTCCAGATGATGGCACTGTGGCCAGGGGGAGGAGGGAAGATCAGAAGTCGATGGCTGCAGGCCAGCGTTCTTTTCTTGTTCAGATGGAATACATACATAGGGAAAACCCTCACAAAGTTAAAGAAAAAAAAAAGAGCATACTTATGGCTCTTAATAAGTAATGATAGCCCACAGCAGAGGAGAAGGAGTATATTGGGCTTTAAAAACAAAAGGATAGTCTGTCTATTCAGAAAGAAAGACATAAAAGAGAAGACAAAATTTATTGCAAATAAGCAACATAAAATGAGATAATAATTCCTGATGTACCTGAGTTATAGTAAATTTAAATACATTTAACAGCTCCAAGGAAAGAGGGACAAATTGCATCAGAAAGAAATATTAACAATATATCATCAACAGTAGCCACATGTAAAACAGAAGGCTATGGAAATATTAAAAATGAAAGTTTAGGCTCAGTGCCTGTGGCTCAAGTGGCTAAGGCACCATCCACGTACACCCAAGGTGGCGGGTTCGAATCCAGCCTGGACCTGCCAAACAACAACGACGGCTGCAACCAAAAAATAGCCGGGCGTTGCAGCAGGCGCCTGTGGTCCCAGCTACTTGGGAGGCTGAGGCAGGAGACTCGCTTGAGCCCAGGAGTTGGAGGTTGCTGTGAGCTGAGATGCCACAGCACTCTACCCAGGGGCACAGCTTGAGGCTCCTGTCTCAAAAAAAAAAAAAAACATAAAAATAAAAATGAAAGTTTGATAAGCAATTTATGAATTGACATTCTTAAAAAAGGTCCTGGGTAGACAATTTCCTATCAACAGAATTATAATGTAAGTTATAAACCACCATACAAAAAACTTAGGTATTATAAACTAGTAAAAAAGATGGAAAAACAACAAAATATAGTGACTGTAAACTTAGATAAACTCCTCAGTATAAGCTCAAGATACATAAAACAACTAGGGAACCAAAAAGTATTCCAGAAATCAAAAAGTATCCTGAATTTTCAATAGGTCCTTATGAAAATGTAATAAAATAAGTAGAAAAGTAGCAAAGACACAGGAAATGGAATAAAATGAATTTGCTTAATCTTATAGTAATGAGAACTATTAACCCATCCTACCAGAAATAAAATTTTCTTTTGAGCAAACAAAATGAATTTCAAAAACCAAAAGCACACCATGTTAGCAAGGAAGTCTAATATATTCCTGCAAATAGTATCATAAAATTATATTTCTCATTATAAGGTAATAAAATTCGAAATAAATAGTAAAGCATTCATATTCAAAATGTCGCATATGTCTGGAAAATTTTAAAATATAGTGATAACTCTTGAAGTAAGAGTTATATAAAACACATCACTACACACCAGAGATTAATAACAGTAGAGTATTTATAGTTCAAAATTGTAAAATAAAGGAGACAGCAGTCCTCTAAATTTTGTTTGTGTTTATTTAAAAACAAAAAAAGTTTTAAAAGTTAAGAAACACACTCAAGAATACAGATAAGTCAAAGAAAAAATAATTATCTTTAGGATAGTTACTTAGGACCAAGATGGATGAAAACAGAAAAGTAAGGCCAGAAATTAATGGAATCGAGAATAAAAATTAAAAACTGGGATGTCTAACATTAACAAATGCTGATTATTTCTACAGACTATTAAGAGTAGCTCACAAACTGGTATGGAAGAAGATTCAAATACAGAATCAAAAATAAAATGGGATAAATGATTACAAGCAATGCAAACATAATATTTATAAAATAATGTGACAAAGTAAAATATATGAAAAATGAAAAATAAAGATACCACTCTTTTTTTTTTCTTTTTGAGACAGAGCCTCAAGCTGTCCCCCTGGTGTGGTGGCATCACAGCTCACAGCAACCTCCAACTCCTGAGCTCAAGCGAGTCTCCTGCCTCCGCCTCCCAAGTAGCTGGGACCACAGGCGCCCGCCACAACGCCTGGCTATTTTTTGGTTGCAGCAATCATTGTTTAAGAAGATTTTTTTTTTTTTTTTTGAGACAGAGCCTCAAGCTGTCCCCCTGGGTAGAGCGCCATGGCATCACAGCTCACAGCAACCTCCAACTCCTGGGCTCAAGCAAGTCTCCTGCCTCCGCCTCCCAAGTAGCTGGGACCACAGGCACCCGCCACAACGCCTGGCTATTTTTTGGTTGCAGCCGTCATTGTTGTTTGGCGGGT